>JAKSZP010019271.1:0-23238 GCA_022478985.1 Massospora cicadina
TGTGTCCAAAGTGGTGTTCTCATGCCCCAGTCCTTTTCTCGCTGGAAATCTAGGCAAGAGGGGGATGTGTTGGGCTTTTTGCCCATATTCCCAGCCTGCTAGATTACCAGGAATCGCTAGGGTAAAATTCCTTAAGGCGAAGTGAATTGGAAATTGGTTGGCCCATGTTTTGGAGTAACTATGTTTGGGGGTTTTTGGGATATTCACCTGGTCATATCCATTAGGGATCAATCTGGACAAATACTTTAGATATCATTGGGTGGAGTTGCTGATGAAATAGGGGCACCTGATAGTGATTAACTATTAGGTGTACGAATTGGGATCAGTCAGGTTTCATCACCAGCTGATTGGGAACGAATAGCAAGTTTTGAGGCGAGTGATGCTGCCTGCAACTAGCAAATCAATCGGTTGGTGTGTGACCTGCCTTAATGGGTAATAAGTCCCATTACCTAAGCAGGTCGCTAGCCAAATATGGTTGGTTTGCTTGGATCGAGAGGAAAACGTTAGGGACACGTTTTCTGACTCTTTCCATTTAGGTCTCAAGGATGTCCAACGATGGAATCCTAGCCAGAATGGGGAAGACCACCACTGCTGAGATGAGGATGGGTGATTTAATAACAACAGCTGCTGTTTCATTGAAGAGGTGTTAACTGAGGGTTAGATGACTGAATCCCCACTATGAATTCTCTAGGATTCACTATAATAAAAAACAGTAAATAGTAGAAAGCAGTAATTATGAGAACAGATATATAGTTCTGAGTTATTCATCTGGTATATAGTTTTAGAAGTAAATTATTATCAGCCATACATTGTGCTATTATTCTCAAGGACATTATTGCTGTGTGATAATTGGAAGACTCTTAGTGAAAAGAGTAAAGATCTGAGCGGGGATCTAGAGAAGAAGGAGACACAATTGGGGATAGTTGCCAACTGTGTGTTGGACTGAAGAGACTGTCACCAGGGAATTTCAGTGAAGATTGGTTTGGACATAATGAGGGAACAAATTCCTAAGATTATGACATCACAAATATAAATTGGGAATACTGGATGAGCGTTGGGCCAAGATATAAGAATTCATACTCAACTACAGATAATAGTTGTCATACTATTATCAATCATTAATCTAATATACTATATAACTCGGACAAAGTGCATGAGGAAACTGAACCTGTGCAGTAAAAGATTACTAGGGATGTTGCCAATAATAACCCAAAACAGTAATTTTTTACAGATGGGCAGACTGAACAAGTAAACCAGTGCTTAGAACAGTTTCTGCGGTGTTAAACCACCGCAGATCATTCAGATTGGGTTTCTCACCTCCCTATGGCCCAATTCAGTTACAATAACACTTTGCATTCTTCTATCAGTTGTTCCCCTTTTTTCGCCAAACATCGCTTTAACCCCGCCTTTAACATGGATATAAGCTGTGGTTCTAAGGTTGAAAAGGAGTTGGACCTTGCCAAAACTATCAAGAAGGTCCACCAGGGGGTGTCCACAAGTTTGGAGGCGGCAATGCAAGTTTATAAGGAGAATGCTGATGGTAAGCGCCGAGTGGGTCCTGCGTAAAAGGAAGGGGATCTCGTGATGCTTGATGCTCATAACGTCCCTATAAAGCAGCCATGCAAGAATCTGGGACCAATGAGGATTGGCCCTTACCGCGTTGTTAGAAAGGTGGGCCATGCCTCATACCATATAAATCTTCCCTCTTCATTTCAGATCTTCTCTGTCTTCCATGAGAGCAAATTAACGTTTTTTGAGGGCCCCCACCAGAGAATCCTGATGCCTATCTTGTGGATTGGGCGCCAGAGTGTGAAGTGGAAGAAATAGTTGCCTCCTGCCGTGTTAAAAGAAGACTTGAGTACCTGGTGTCCTGGAAGGGTTTTGATGCTTCAGAGAACAGTTGGGTTCCAGCGTGCGACTGTGTGCATGCCCAAGATCCGATTGAAGCCTTCCACAAGCATTTCCCCCAGGCTGCTGGATCTCAACCCAAACCGACCGTTGCTGCCATGAAGTTGGCCCTAGCCCACAAGAACTTTTCCCTTGTTCAAGCCCCTGGAGGGGGGGTTAAGCCCTGTTGGGAGGAGAGGGTAATGTCGTGTTAAATGATATCATAGTGGGGACCAACCCTAAGGATAAGGCTGGGTGACAGGAGGCCCAGAAGGTGAAGCTTCAGGACCTCCCTGACCTCAGGCACACACTAGACCAATGCTGGGTATGAGCTAAATATGCCCAGGTTACTATTAGTGATGTGCAGAACGCCCACCCCATTTTCAGCCCAGGTGTTAAAACAAATGGTATATTCAATTAATAATAATGGCACTATTCAGTTAATTGAGTAATGGGGGTTCAAAACCCATTCCATTTACGAAACTATGCATTCAGGTCAGATCCAACTTCAATCAATTATTCCATTGAAGTCAGTTTTGTTTTATTCTACCAATTTGTATGGTAGTATTTGCCTATTGGTGAATTAGTTCTTGGGCCCACTTCAGCAAACCCCAAATTTTCCTGACAAATTTTAAATCTGTCTTCCATGACCAACATTCCTTGTTGATTGACTTTCCTAATAAACCTTTTCTGTTTTCCCATTTTTTATATTATTTCTAGCGATCCTGTACACAGTCCTCTTCAAGGAGGTCTTGCATTACATTAACCACACTATTATAAAAAAATTATTTGAGGTGGGTCAACCTTGGGATAAATATACCACACTGAGAATGTTTTCTAGCCAGTACAGGATTTGAATTTAAAGCCTGCACTAGGGGTGGAAGCAGTTTTACCCGCTCAGCTAACCACCCTTTCCGCTTGGCTAACCACCCTTTTTTTGACCGCACTATTATAAATGCAATTAAATTTTCAACTCGTGCACTGTTGGGTCACCCATGTTCCCATCAACCGTTGGACCTTTACCTCTTTTCCCTTTGCGCACCGCGTCGTTTTTGGTGGAAAGTTTGCTATCATGATTGCACTTCTCTTCCTAAGTAATTATTGCTTCAGCACCCTCTACTGGGCTCTAGTCACTTTTGAACTAACGGCTAGTTTCCTTGCGTTGGCCTTGTGCACTAAGCACTACCACGCTGGAAACAGGAGAGTTATAGACACTTTCCTTAAACAGTGTTTATAAGTCAAATATTTGTAATTTTAAAGACCAGCGGGCCAGTCATCCTTCAGGTCCTTTACTATTTTGTAACCAGAGCAGAGAGGCATGGTTAGTTACCACAGTAAAATGTACGCCATGGATGTTAACCTAAAATTGTTTACAAGCATATATGATGGCTAGACACTCCTCTTCAGTAACAGTATAGTTCTGTTCATGTATATCCAGCATCTGGCTGAAAAAGCATTGGGGTGTTTTACCCCTCAGAATTAAACTGAGATAACCCCTCCCCTGTGGCAGTGAGTGATGTGTTCATCTGAATGATGAATGGCTTATCAAAGTTGGGGTACATGGATATTAGAGCTTGGGTGAGACAACCCTTAGCTTGTTAAAGGCCAGCTGAAAGTTTAAATTGGAATTTTAGCAGGATAAATGCTTGCTGGTGCTTTTGCACAGGATTTTGACAATTTAGCAGTTGTTGGTGTGTTGAAACTCTCAGCTGTTGTTAAGGATTTTGGAGGAGAAAATAACTACAAAGAGATTAGAAATAATATAAATTTTAAAGTAGTTAATACTGGGACAAAAGTGATCACCCATTAGCATATCGCCTCCTAGTATGAAAAGTAATTCAAGGCTAAAAACAAGAGAGGTAAAAGATATTTTATAAGCAGAGGGCACCTTATTAAAGAAATATGACGATTTGAACTATCAGAGCTCTTAAGGATCTCTTCACCTTGACTTGATCTGATTTCAAGTGGTGAGTCAATAGCAGGTAAGATGGATCCATGAAATAAGTATTTAATAAACTCAATCCAATCAAATTTCTAAAAAAGTTACCTTTCTAGAACCCCCTTAAGGTTCTTAAAAGGGGTTGTTCCTGCTTTGGAATTCAAACTAAAATTAAAGTTGGGGAATGAGCAGACCTCTGAATGAATCCCCCAATTCCGCCGAAGGTTTGATAGAACCATATCAACAATAGCAAGGCTATTTGGCCAAGTGATATTAGTAGACTTATATTAATTGGGTTATTCTACCAAGTGTTGCTATGGGTGCTTTTAAGGATATTTTTGGAGAACTTCAACCCCAAAACACTCTTAACAATTAGTTTCACATTTAATTGTCTGAAAGTTCCCATCCACTCAAATTGTACCCCGTTTTTGAGAAGGTGAAATAAAGGTTCAACTATTTACTTAAAATTTTCCACAAACTGCTAGTAGTAGCTTACCATCCCATGTATCATTTATATGTCGCACTTATTGTTTGGCCATGGCATTCATTCAATGGCTTCAAACTTAACCGGTTGGGACCATAGGCCCTATTTTCAATGATGTACCCTAGATATTTTAGTTACTCCCAAACGAAGTTACAATTATGCAGCTTAATTTTAAGACAGCCTTAATGAGCTGTTGAACATTTCTTCCAAGTGCTGTAAGTGTTTGTTAAACGTTATAAAAAAATATTATCTAAATAATTTAGAGATACAGGAGATTTCTAAATAGCCAATAAACTGTGCATAACCTGTTGGAAGTTCCTAAGGCATTACATAGCCCAAGCGGCATCTGAGTGGGTTGATACAGACCCTGAGCGATTATCAACACATAACTCCTACTCCTCATTAGGAAGCTCAATCTTTCGGTAGCCAGGAATAAAATCCATGGAAGAGAAATGTTGAGCGCCACCCAAATGGTATAGTGCTCTGTTGATCCGCAGTAAAGGGTTTTAATCCTTTTTGATAATGTTAAGTCTTTAGTAATCTTTTAATATGCAGTTAGAACCGTCCTTCTTTTAAATAAATAAACACCAGGGAGGCCCAAGGAGTCTTGGAGAGCACCAACATCCCGTGTTTCACTAGATTGTTGATTTCAGTGTTAATGACTTCTTCTGCCGCCCTGGAGAGCTTAATAGGATGAAGGCAAATATGCGGATGATTTCTGGTATCATATTTGGTGTAACACATCATATGCACAACCCAAGTCAAAGTCATCCCTCGCAAAAATAAAGAAATACTTAACAAAAAGGCCAAAGCTTGGTCCTTCTCTTCCTCTGTTAACCCTAATATATTTTTCTGTGGTACCAAAGAGCAAACATATTAATTGTATTGCTGGGAAGGCCCAGTTCCTAAAAATTTACAAAGTCATGAATATTCTCTCCTTGAACGGGTAAAATATGTATAAAAGCAATGATTTGACATTGGTTTATTTGAATAGGGTAAGGATATAGGTTGGCTAATAGTATCTGAATTTTTCCATGGTTTGAAAAAATAATCCTAGAGCAGTGGCAGGCTCAAAATTAGAAGAAAAACGGTGCAAATTTTTGTCATATAACCATTAGGGAATTTCAAGGTTAATTACAGTCCCCATGATAAGTTGGTGGTCCGCTGTAATAGTTAGATAATAATTGGACCTCAACGGATTCCCTTGGATTCCTTACTTTAAGTAGGAAATCACTGAGTGCAGCCATGATCTATTGAAATCCATCGGCACTATGTCATCCTTATATGCAAGGTTCAAAACCTTCTTTTTTCAAGGCGCAGAACCCTCAATTTTCTGATTATAATACATTGGAATGTGTTAGAACAAATTTTTAAAGTTTGCCTTAAAATCAGCTTTAACTCCATGAGTCCTAATAAAAGAGATGCTGGTGAGAAAGTCATAACCTCAACTTGGTAATGCGATAGCTGGTGCCACTAGCACTAGTGAACCAAATCTCAGTTGGCAGTACAATATAAACTTTCAGCAAATTAATAATTTAAGAGCCCCATGTTACCATAAACATTGCAAAGGTTGATAATCAGCTCCAGGCCAAGTTTTTTACCAATTTAGTCAACATGATATTAATTGGTGCCCCACTTTCCATGATAGCTCTGACTTTGAGGTTTATTACAGGTAATATCATATACATTCATTCATCAGTGTATGCAGCCTCTAAGTTAACTTTATTATCATACAGAGTATTTGCTTACCTTAATTATAATTTTAGATTGGCATATAGAAGTGGACTCAATTTTAAAAGTTCCCAAAGATATGGCCTCTTGAACCCCATGTAATTGGGAACATCACCTGAGGTAACTGGCAGCTCTTTCTGTTCCAATTGTTAAATTGAGGCTCTGATATTACTTCAGGCCAACTCAGCCTTACATTCTGTAAGAAATCGGGTAGTAATTGCTATCTTATCATCTGCAATACTAAATGCAACGCTAAAGATAGGACATCCCTGTTGGACAAAAGCTTAGTGTAATGTAGTTCTAGGAATTTGTTATTACCTGTAATTATTTTAGAAAGGGCGGAAGTAGAAACCCCTAGTTCTACTCCACCCGCCCTCTTCCCAAGTCTTCATTCTTTTCAGCGTTTACAAAATGAACCTTGTATTTGAATTCTAATCTTAAAAACAATTGGCATGATGTCTTAAGCTTATACAAAGATGATAGAAAACCTGATCAAGGTCATGCCTATGGGAGCAAGGGCTTTAAGGACATGCTAATTCTATCTTAGGTAAGATGAACTTTCAATATGATCGCAGATCTCCTAATGACTTGGGTTAGGCACCTCAAAAGTGGCAGCACAGCGGCATAGATAATTTACCATATGGGTAATATAATTCTTCATATAAAAACAGAGATCAGAATCCAATAATTTTGTTTATAGGGCTAACAGGCGTGATGCAGTGCGATCTGTTTGTCAAAAGTATCAGCACCTTATCTCCATATTGACCTTAAGTCTCATAGTAGAACCATTCAGAAAAAGCTGTAACAGACTCATCTTTAGGAAAAGTTAAGTAATAACGTTTTTCACGTTGTCATCCACTCTGCGCCACCAAAATCCTTCACCAGGAGCCCTTTAGCATTGTAATGTCATTCCAACTTCTTGTAATTTATGCATTATTAACTCCTGGCTTACAGATTCCAAGGAATTCATCAATGTAGCTAAGCTATTAGCATCAGAGGCACCACCCATACTTAATTCAAATAAAGCAGTGAAGTCATATACATTTCTGCTTTTGTCAAATTTAGGTAAGTAGATTGAATTAAACGAAACCTGGTACCCCATTACATAAGGGCATGAAGTTCACAACAACTCTGATTAAAGTTTGAATCTAGCTGACTGAGGGACAACCGTAAAACAACTTTTGAACCAATGGCACAACTGTAGTAGTAGGCATAATTAAAGCCTCATCAACCACTGCAATATCTGTCAATATCTCGAGAAACTGGAAAATTAGCCCAGAGAGAGGTAAATTTTCAACGGAGTTTATTAATCAACCCAGAAAAAATATAGTGTTCCACCATAAACTTTTGGTCAACCAGTATAAGCTTCTGGTTGACGGCAGTAAGGTGGTTCTATGATTCCTTGATCTTTTGTCCTTGTAAGTGGACTAAGGTTTGCAATGAGCTAATCTCCAAGTGATAATCAATGAGGGAACAACAAGGATTACTAAGTTCCTTCTAAATCTATCAAGGCGGAGTTGGGGGTCTCCAAAGTAGCTACAAGATTAGAAATTTGGATCCCAAGTTAGTAAATCATCTGAGCCTGGGCCTAGAAGCCTAACCATCTCTTCTCTATGGAGATAAGTAGGTGGACCAAATTTATGCCAACCCTTTGTCACAGCCATATTAGAGTCCATAGGTCATGCTGGGGTAGCAAGAGAATCACTCTCTACCAATACTTATAGAATTGGATTGATATAGGGTAGCAATTGTGCTCCCATGTAGTGAGCCTAAATATTGAGATTTTCAGGAGATTTGTATCTCAAGAGCACAAATTAACTAACACAAAACAAGTTGCTGTATTAAGACAGTACCCTAGGAAAACAAATAAGGATTAAAGGCCTTATTTATTATAAATAGGCTACTTATAAAACTTAAGGAAAGAAAAACCCTATAGTATTGAGTACTGACAGCGGCTTCAGGGCTTCACTAAACAATTTCTCTGCCTTTGTGGTATTCTTTACCATTAGCTAGTGGCAAAAACTGCTCCCAGACCCAATGGCAGTTTCATGCTGATATTCTCAACTAATCCCTCATTATCATTGGTGCAATTATTTAACAGCAGACAAGCACTAAAGTATTTTGATCCTTTAGCATGTTGAGGGAAGACATGACCACTAAGTAGAAACTTTGGGTAATATTTATAATAGCTATAGGCAGCCTATGAAAGTAAGAATCTGATGGAAAGGCCGAAGAGAATAATGACAAGCCTATTAAATGACTATTTTTACACTAGTGCAGGGTACAAGAATAATTGAATAATAACTGTAATACAAAAACCAGGCCCACAGGCCACAGTAATCAAGATACTTAAGGGATTGAGTTGCACTGCCAGAGATAAATGTTTTGATATTATGGTATAATTAAAATTTTCGCTGGATGTGGACAAAGATGCTGACAGTAACTTAAATTTAAATTCAGTAGCAACATGAAATTATTGACCATGGGGTCAAGTGCGTTTGATCAAACACTTTTATCTAATTATTAGAAAGTTAAAGAAAAATAGATAATCATATAAATTGATGGATGGTCAAACCATTACATCAGCCTATATTTCTCAATTTCTTTAAAGTAGCGTTTGTCCAACCAATCTCTCTATTATTTGTCTCTCTTCCCTCAAAAGAAAAGACATTATTTATAGATACTTTTGCTTTATGTTACCTTTTGCTTCTTTAGCGGGTTATCTCCTTCTGGAGGTTTTTGGGTTATTAGCTATGAGGTTTTGGCACAGTAATTGATGTATCTTTAAGTATCTTATTGATATTTTTTCTTGTATAGTTGGAGACACTCTACTTACAGCTCCAGGATCCAGCTATCAGTTGGATAAGGACTTGCACTCCTTCAGAACAAATTAAGGGCACCAACCCTAAAGGCGCTGCTATTAACCCAAATAGTGGATCTGAGCCATACTGTGGATGAGCGTTAGATAATAGCTGGCCCTTTTTGTTTGACTTCCCTCAACTTAAACCAAGATCCCAATCTCAAACTTTTTATTATTTCTAAATTCAGCAGAGCAGTATGTTCGGAAAATAGACAGCTCTGTGTGGAGTATAAACTTTAATTAGAAATAAAGCAGTGTTCATAAAACCTACTTTCAATAATAGGGATCAACTATGAGCATCCTCAGTTGAAAAATTTGATACCTGTAGTATCCCCAGGTAAAAAGCTTATAATATAAAATCCTGAATAATCTCAAAATCAGACAGAAAAAGGAAATAATGTAAATTAGTTACATATGCAAGTCTAAATGCCATAGAAGCAACTTCAAATGTATAAAATGAGGGTTAAACATTTCCAAAAATAAAGTATCTGGTCAAATTTAATTTTTAGATGAAAAATCAGGATATGCCGTTTAAGCAACATTCAAATTTTTTAAAATTAGAATTTTTTAATTTTTTAACTTGTTGTTCATTAAAGCCAACTTCCCACATGCTCCTCCTGAAACCTAGCACCCTGCTAATGACAGGGGGCTGATTTATTATATTATACTTTTTTATTAAATTTTTCTCTTTCTTAAATTTTTAGTTTTGTGGTTCTCTTTCCGCTCAGTATTTTTCTGAGCAAAATTATAAAGATTAAAAAGTAAAACTTAATCGCCCACTGTAGTTTTGCTCTGATGTCATCAGATTCCCCGCTGGTTGCCCCAGTGTGGGACAGTGGCGAAACTCTCCCTGCCATTTTCCATCTGACAGGAAAACATGCTCGGACTGGCTCACCCAGTCATACCAAACCCCTTGGATGATTCATTACTCCCAAAGATCTTGACGCCCACCTTGCTTGGACCCAAGTGGTGCCCCATTGCCCCCTGGTGCTCCCACAGAGCAACATGCATTTCAGCCTTAGGGTCAATATGGGAAACTTTTCCCCTACAATGACCAAGCCATTATCAAAATGGCTCAGGCGGTGATGCTTCCCACATGTTTTATTGACTTCCGCCCCTATAAGGGGTGCTTTGATCTCAGCTTCACCTGTAATACTGATGCTGCCTCTGTGGCAAATGTGCCCCTGGTCTTCCAGGATACTCCTCTCCCAACAACTTGGACCTGGCTCCCAGCGGACACCAAGTTGGTGGTTCAGTTCACTGTTTTGCCCACCCACCTTCCCCCTGAGGTGCTCCACCAGGAGCTGATGGAAGGTTTGGCAGCCTATGGCTCCAACCCCATCTTGCAATTTGTGGTCCTATATGGGGCCAAACGCCTCACTGGGCCTTGGGTATATGCCATGATCAGCCCCAAAATAGACAAAATAGCCCTGTCAATTTCCCCTTATGCCGCTATCCCCTCTGCCCCTGACCATCCGTTCTGGGCCCACGTTGGGGGCTGACAGACGATCTGTCCATCCTGTTTCAAGTTGGACCACTCAAAATGCAAGTGACCATCCCTAGCTGTTTCCAATGGCGCTGATTTTTTGACTGACAGCCACCAATCCGCCACCCACCCCATGTCAGAATAAGCATGGGGTACAATCCTACCTCCCCCTCTCCCAAAGCCTGATGCTACAGCTATACCTGCAGCCACCAATCAGCCTCCACCTCGCCCCAGTGTCACACATGATTCCTCCAATCAAGCACAGGATTGGACCCCAATTCAATCCAAAGAATCCTCCAATGAATCAACTAATCCTCAACCATATGCCAATAATCCAATTTAATTCAACCAGAACCCATGGGAGTTCTTGGATGAAATTGTTGAATCAGGTAATATCATTGAAGAATCATCTCTGCAAGTCAACTAATTCTGTAATGCAAAATGGGACGCAGAATTCCCCCTTGTTTATATGCCCCACAGCCAAATGACTAATCATTCTAAAGCAACCACCCGCTTGCAGTAGAAGCAGCTGCCACACCAGATTGCCATACCCTCCGCAAAACTGCCACCAAATCAGTGGCGATGCTCACAGGAGGAATTACAACTCCTATTATCCCCAAAAATTCTATTCCAAAAGTAGGATTAATATGAATCAATTGCACAAAAATGTCAATGATGCTATCCAGAATGTGGTAACTGTAGTATGGAATCCAAAAAGCTAAGATTACCCAAACCAATATTGCCACATTTGTTAAACTACCAGACACCTGCATTAAAGCCAAAAAAGCTTTAGCCAAATATTTCACTGCCATTTTTATGGTTGGCAATTTCTTGGAAGTACCAATCTTCAAAGATATAGAACCACATGCTGCCAATGCCTCGACGCCATTGCTATCTGCCTTGACATGTACCCTACTCTGGGATGAGGAAGCTGCTGCCAAAGATGAGCCCCCAATTCCCCCTCCCCTTCCGCCATGGAAGGATAAGCGGTCTCCACTGCCCACCTGGTTGGTTGTTTTGTTTGGTGTGTTTCACTCAATCTGTTCATTTTGGGCGTTTTTTTTCAATGATTAGTTATGTTATTTTTTAGTTTTAGTTTTTAGCTTGGTAATTTCCATCCCCTGGTTGGCTTACCTCAGTTAAATAAAATAAGTTATAGTTTTATAAAAATTAAACTTACTGAATAATGTGCTGCTAAACATTATGACTATGGATAGGGCCCACCTGATAGCTCCAATTAAAGAATAAAATATGCTTGAAATTTATGTTTGACTTTTCAAGATAAGTAGTTTAAACAGTACTTGGAACATCTTTCCCAACTTTCACCATTCTAGGGAACCCAAAACCCCTCCATTGCTTTTCATGAGCTTTCTAAATGTAGAGCGTAGCCTTGCAGTCTGTGGCTAATGATATGAGAGACCAGGAAACTTCACTTACAGCACAGTTTTCTTGTCTCACTCCAGCCTAACTTAATAAGAAAGCCATTGAAAATTTTGAGATAGAGTATTTATTTATGGGGTCATTCCCTCCAAAAATGTTTCTGTTACCACTAAAAGGCCTACTATGCCCAGTCCAATAGTGCTGAAGATTCCATTATGGTTTATATGAAACCTTCTCATTCTAAGGATTCAGTCTATCACACTGATATCCTTAATGAACCTTTGGTAATAGTTGAAATCACTGTAAACCCTAAGAATCCAGCAATCTCCCTTTATCTATTCTCACAGGCATATTAAGTTAAGAACAGCGCCATGTAAGCCCAAATAATGATGACCTTTCAGACATAGAGTCCTTGTCAGACCCTGCAGACCCTGAATCCATTTCTCTGTCATATGCTTAAGCAGAAGCTATGCCCACTCAGTTCATAAAAAGATACCTTAAGAACTGGAAGTTTCCCAAGGCCAAGAAATCAGTCCAATTACATGCTCTATCAAATTTTTGCACAGATTTTACCATGCTTACTTCTTGTTCCTCATCTTTATTACAGTATAATTGAACAAGGTAACGTTAACTTCCATAAGACACTGGAACTGCAGGGAATTACAACGACCTGAGCGTCATGTAATCTTTGATCTTAAAGTTAACCCTAGTTTGCTTGTAATTTGTGCAATTAGTAACCCATGCTCACACTTCCTCTGTGCAATCCAATGCGATTTATTGCCCATGAGTATAGTTTTATGGTAACCTTTAATAGAATACTAAAGTAATTATACTTGGTGATTTTTGGGGTAGGATTGTGGCGCTGTCAGCTAGTGAGTATTAACTTAAGAGTAAATAAGATAGTTTTCGCCTTCAGTTTTCATGATATGAATTCCCTTCTCCTCTCGCTGTTAATTAGAAATGCTAGGGTAGCAACAGTGGAATACTTAATAAAAATGTTGTGCCTGTCTTGCCTAATTTTCCTTTTATTCCCACTTACTTTAAGTAATTTTTGGTGTGAAAGGCTTTAATCATCGCTAAGTCACTCAAATTTTAGTCTGAGTTTCAGCTGACATGATTTCATCAAGATCAACTTCCCCTATATCCCTAAACAGCTAAGGAATACTAGTCATTATGACCTGGATTGACAATGTGGTAAAGAATGGGTGGATGATCAAGAAAACTTCTTCTATGTCATCTCCAGTAGTTTTTTCACAAAAAATAATGGCGCCCTGAGACCTAATGTGAATTATAGGAACCTGAATAAAGTTACAGTCCTGGATCCATATCCATTACTTTTTTGAGGCAGCAATTACCCAGGAGAATAAAATAAAAAGTTTTTTTCAAACTTGCCTTGGTAAATGCTTTCCAAAAATTGTGAGACAAGTTTGGCCAAAGTGGCTGATAGCTATTTTTACCATTAAAAAAATACCAGATAAAAATATTGCTTTTAGTTAAAAAAGTGCTGGATGTCCTATAGCGCCACATTGATAATGCTCTGGTGATCTCAGGTTCTCATGCGAAAAAGCTTATGTCAACAACAACTTAACCCATTTTCAAACGTTGAAAAAATGATAGGTATTAGTTTGTGGAAGAATAACTCCTAAAAAGCTGGTTTAGTTTCTAAGCCATCTAGATTTGAGTTCTATAAAAATGAAGTTCAGTTCCTTGGTAATTTGATACTAAAAGATGATAATGCCCTAGCGCCTTCTAAACTAGATGTCATCCGCTCTTGCCCCACTATGGTAACACAGAAGCAAATGCACAGCTTTCTAAAATCAGACACTTTTTATAAAAAGTCTTTCACCAGCCATTTTTTAACTGAGTTCCTTCATCCTCAAATAGGCAAAAACATGCCAATTTTATTGAACTTCCCAAAGTCAACATGTTTTTAGGCAATTGTCAAGAAATTGTTATGACTGGATAACAAGCTATATATCTGGTAAATCATAATATATGTCCTGAGGTGAGCCTCAAAATTTAGTGGGATATTATATTGTTGTGAATCAAATCAATCTTGGTACTAATAGTTTAATAAATTGAGGGAATTCTGCCAAAACCTTGAGATAGACAAAAATTCCCAAAATGGGACAAATAGGAGATTACTAAGCAGAATGGTAAATCAACCAATAATACTGAGATAAGAGTTGAGTGGAAGAATGAGAGGGGGAGGTTTATTAGTAGTCCGCGGATAGGTTCTGCAATTTTGTTCTATATAATAAAATAGTTGATTGGGGAAATAGCTCCATATTCATTTTGATTTTTATTAAGGATCGGCGATCTGCTATCGTCCATTCTATTGCTCAGTGGTAAGTATACTATGCAACCAGCTTAGTAAGATTTAGCCAATGCTGCCAAGTTTTACCAGTGGTGCTCACTACAGGGGGCCACTGGTAAACTGTAGCATAACAGCACTAGGGGCATCATGTTGAGTCCTCACTCTTTACGCCAAAATTTAATCAGATTTCACAACCAATACTCTGGGGAAACAATGGATTCATCCAACAAAGAACTGACACCATTCACAGTGATGGAACCAGAGGACAAGGATACTAGAATAGAATCGCAGTTAGGTGCTTGTCCCGCTTGGGAGGTAAATCAACAGGGCAGGTCCACTAATGTGACCCCTCAGCAACCGCAGGGTATCATGGAATGGCTCTTGCAGGGTTACCACCTTTACAAAGATGATGTGGGGAAAAATGCGCTGAGTTTGTTTTATAACCCATGGGACCAAGAATCTCGTTATGAGTTGTACATGTCTTACCTTGACGCTACCACCATGGAGCTGTCTCACCAGCTCAGCACACATGGTGCTGAGGATTACTTGGTTGCATACATTCAGCCTTCAATATGTCAACTACTGCGTGTGTTGGACTGACATATCATTGAGATTGTGGATGTCATGCTGTTTGTCCAAGCGCAACAGAATGACACTTGCCTTTTTCTTTATTGCATTTACCACACTTTCTAAGATCCAGGGGGCACCTGTGCACGTGGACAGTCATGTTGTGGATGTCCAACATTGCTTGGATGAATTAATTCCCCGGTTTAATTATGAGTTACTTCAAGTAATAGGAGAATGATTAGACCAGCTCAGGCTTTTAACTGAATGGATTCAGGATGTCAATACATTGGGTAGTAACACCGAGCATTTTATGGTGGACATGGCATAATGGTCCAAAGGGATTTTAACAGCAGTAGTTCAGATTAGGGACCAGGTCGCCCTGATGGAGTTGAGAATGATTGATCCTGCTGACTCCATGGCAGTTAAATTTAACAAACTTTGCGCTGAGTGGAGTAATCAGCGGGCAGCTGACCATACAACCAGCTCTTTTGTGGCATCCTCAGAATACAGCCATTTGCTGGGTCATATTAATCAGTTGGAAAGTGCCAGTCAGGCGTCTTGGAGCTGAGCTATTATCATTTCATTCAATTAGATGATGGAGTAAGCTGATATGCTAGCGCACTTGGACAACCTTTGATGGGCCAATGAGGAGCTGGTGTGGGAGTGAGCTGTTCTAGTTACTCAAGTGAATAAAGTGAACCAACAAGCGCGTGATACCAGACGCTAGAATGTGAGAATGCATGAAAGTTTAGAAAATGTCCTCACACGGCTTCATGTGATGGAGTGACAACTGAACGCTTGGCAGAAAAAACATCGCAAATTACAGAATGAGTTTTAAGCACTTCAACTGGGAGTGCAAGATGGCCGTTGTCAGTGCTATTTAGTCAAAGCTGAGCGGATAATCAACAAAAATTTTGCTGAACAGACTGGTAAGGGAGCTAAGGGGGCAGTCAGCGGCAAGTCTGGAGAAGAATGCTACAATTTGGCTGGTGAGTACCCCTGGGAGTTATGGCATTTCCTCCCCACAATCCAACCTCTTCTCAGTCCACTTTAGTGGATTTGCATCCATCCACGTGACCCTATTCTAGTCCACAAGGGGATGTTCCCATTGGCCATTCTGAATCTATTACATCTTTTTCTTGTGCCCAGAGCCTAGAGCAAGGTGCTTTTGTTAATATTGAGAAGTTACTGCCTTTCAGTCATGATGGGAACATACAAGTATATATAAACAGTTCAAATTCACCATGGAAGGGGCATTGGATTGGCGGAAAGTGAAACTGTTGCTATCTTCTCTGGATGTTGAGAGCACGGCCAGGTCTTTTGTTACCTAAAAGGTAGTTCCATAATATATCATGAGGTGAAGAATACTGTGCTCCATCTGTTTGGGGATGCAGTGAAGATGGCGCAGCGCAAGGTTGAATTTATGACAACACAGTTTCACAATAATAAGTCCTTGATGGAGTTTGTGAATGATTCACTACTGAAGCTCAAGAGTTAATGAGAACGAATATCTTAACCAACGAGGATGTAGGCATAGCCATGAAAGCGGCAATCAAACCATGTTATGAACTGCATAATGCTATGATGCACATACTGAACAAAGACACGGGGCTTCTTTAAAGCGTTAACACTTTACGCCATCTCTTCACCACATTCAGTGCTCCCAATGTGGAGTGGAAGGCCCCTGCTACCGCCGCTGCATCCTCATCAGGAAACAAACTGCAACAACCCAGTTATGATACATTGGGTAATATTTGCCAACCCAATATGTTGAAAGAACCTTTCCGCCTTCCTTACACTCAGCCGCCCCATCCCTGGCCTAATTTTAATGCTTTAGTTAGCTTTTGACCTGGATCTTCAGGTGCAAACTATAGATGGGAGCTAAATATGAATGATTGTTTCTTATGTGGATGGAAAGGCCATTATGTGGCTAACTTCCCAAGCAACCAGCAAGTTCATGAAGTGCCATCTGTTTTAATTGAGCAGGGAAAAGCTCGAGAAAAATAAAGATTTGATGCTCTAACTCCGCTGTCAGAATTTTAACCAGATGGAATTCTCCAACGCTTTACCATTATTGGGGATAAAATAGGCCAATACCGGCAGAATGGTTTTATTGTTTAAATTATGTATGGTTCAATGATTGCATTTTAAGTTGCTACCCAAATTGGGTTGAGCCAAATCTATACATTCCGCCAAGTTTCGAAGTTAGGATTAATTTGAGCCAATTGCTGGCCCAAATTAATATAAGGCTCACCAGAAACTAGTAGCTGAGGATGATATTTTATAATTTTATTAATGTCAGCAGAACCTAATGATTACAAAATCAAGGCAGCAGAGGAGGTTTCTGGCACCTAATTATTAATTGACTGTCACCCAAAAGGTGATACCCTGTAGAATCACCAGAGTTGAGTCATAACCAATGTTAGTGAGATGCTGAGATATTTCAAGTCAAAGTGAGCAATATAAGTGGTTTCTGGTACACAATTATCAATTTTCTTCAAATCCAAATTTAATGTTTATTTAAAATTATTTATATGGCACACAAGTGTCTCAAGTCTGAGGATGAGCTGAAGCTAATAATTAGTCATTGGGAAGGATGGGGTGAGAGGGTGACGCCATGGAAAAGAGTAGCGAATTGGAAGGCTGAGAGAGTGGTTGGCTGGAAAAACCAGTGATGAAATAATAGGTTGGCAATGGGCGCAGTAGCCCTTTTGTAAATAGTATAAATACCTAACGCTTCCCTTTCAATAATCATCTCCATTTGCCTAATCTTCCTTTTTATAAATCTATGCTTATTCTTGTTGGTTGTAGGTTAGGCTGAGGATCCCCAAATGGCGCAGGTGACATGACAAGGGGTTAGCCAGCGCTGCTGGCCCCAACGCTTAAGGCTAAATGACAAGGGTCAACCATTCTTCATACAGCTGGCCTGCCAACCAGCTGAGCTCCTGTCACGGAAAAGCGATTTTCTGACAGTGGTGCACACTACATGGGGTTCTTCTGGTTAAAGTTAAAGTAGCTGATGGGTGGGTAAGGATTCTGGCAAGTGTTGGTAGCGGGGAGTGGCAAGCCCTGGACTCCCACCCCACACGCCAAGGTTGGAAAGTAGGAGGATTACCATTTATTTAAGTGATGGAAAATGTCAGAATATTAGTCATATGGAATCCTCCAATGATTTACTGTTGCTTGGGATGAAATAGGACAATCACAGTGGAATGGCATATCAACTGAATTTTATATGGTTCAATGGCTGCATGTTGAGTTGCCCCCAATTTGGGTTGAGCAAAATCTATGCATTCCGCCAATTTTGGAAGTTAGGATTGAGAAAAACCAATTTCTGACCTGAATTAGTACAAGGATTAGTAGTGACTAGTAACCAAGGATGATCCATGTATATTATTTAATTAATGTTGGCGGAACCCAATGATTACAAGTTTGAGGCGGCTGAGGATGTTACCAGCGCCTAATTACTAAACAACTGCTTCCTGAAAGGTGATACTCTGGAGAATTGACTGAGACAAGTGAAACGTGATGTTGGCGAGATGTCAAGATATTCCAAGTCAAAGCAAGCGACTGAAGTGGTTTTCAGTGCATAAAAATTAATTTGAAGATTATATCCAGATTTGATGTTTATTTAATTTAATTATTTAGACAGCTCACTGGAGACTCAAGGCCAAGGATGAGATGAAACTAATAATTAGTTACTGGGAAGGATGGAGTGAGAGGGGTGACGCCATGGAAAGAGTAGCGAAGTGGAAGGCTGAGAGAGTGGTTGGCTGGAAAATCCAGTGATGAAATGATAGGTTGGTAATGGGCGCAGTAGCCCTTTTGTAAAAAGTATAAATACCTGACGCTTCCCTTTCAATAAACATCTCCATTTGCCTAATCTTCCTTTTTATAAATTTATGTTTATTCTTGTTGGTTGTAGGTTAGGCTGGGGATCCCCAAATGGCGCAGGTGACATGCCAAGGGTTCAGCCAGCGCTGCTGGCCCCAACGCTTAAGGTGAAATGGCAAGGGACAACCAGTCTTCATACCAGTTGACCTGCCAACCAGCAGAGCCCCTGTCGTGGAAAAGCGATTTTCCCAACATCTGCTAATTCAAATATATTTGTCCCTGATGATTCCCATGAGTCACTTTCTGTTGGCCCCAGTACCCAACCCAATGACTTATCATACCAGCAACTTCCACACAAAACCTTAGCCTCCATTTTTGAAAGTGACCATCACCCTTCAGGCTCCAAGTTCTGCTGATATGTGCAAAAGCTGTGTGCTTGGAAGGTCCTTGAACGAAATGGCATTAGTGATGTTGGATCCTTAAAGAACGTCACCTCCCTAGTGGGGGTGATCGTTGCCATTCCAGTAGAAAATATCGCTCAGGAGCATCCTCATGTAAGTGCTGGTATAGTCACTTTTCACGGTAACAAAAGCCTTTGGACGTTAATGTAATAAGACCAATGGTTCTTCTTATATGGAGTGTACTTACTGTGATATAAATTTTAGAACACAAAAATTTGGGCTATTATAGATAGTGGCGCCCCATTTAGTATAATCTCCGCTAAGTTCATGGTTAAGCTTCCGCTGAAGCCTGATGTGGGACACAGAGTAGTTTATGGGACCGCAGGGCACAGAGCACTGTGTCTGAAAGAGCTTACAGTGCGTTGCCTCTGAGATTTGGTTTGGTTGAGGCTTCTGCTCCAGCGGTGGTTCAGCCAAATAATAACCATGACATGTTGATTGATGCTGCGTTCATGTGATGATTTGGGGCCATGGTAGATATAGCTGAAGAAACCATTGGTAACTTGGGACAACAGATCCTCATTTGCTTTACCTCAAGCGGTGTCCCAAAGAACCCAATTAGCTCAAGTCAGATCAACTTGGCGTATAGTGATTGGGTGATTCCTGACCAATATCAGCGGATAAAGTGGAGGACCAGAGTCCTCCCCAACCAGATCTATTAGTACAAAGTTATTCTTCTCTGAGCTGCGAGCACTGTAAGCATACCATCTGAGCATCAGGCCATATTAGGGATGGAGCTTGAAATTGACATCCCAGAAGGTTTATATGGGGAGAAAATGGGGCCCTACCAGAAAATTTTGGCTTGAACCTCATGTGGCTCCTGGGTTATTGTTACCAGGGCGGAGGGAAGTGAAGGTGCTGATAGAAAACTTGCAGAAGGAGGCTATAACAGTCCAAAGGCACCAAGTGGTGGCTTGTTTACACCTGCCCCCTTTTGACAAAGTTAACCATATTAATGACTTCATATTGTGGGAGGACCTTGGCTTATCTGTAAAATCCCCTTTTGGAATAATGGCAGTGGTTCCTCGGTAAGCTCTAACCATATTGTTGGAGTAACATAAAGATAGGGCGATGTCCCTATTTGCAAAATACTGAGATATTTTTGCTTCTGATGACCACGATTTGGGGTGCGCATGAGAGGTGGTGCATGGGGTAGACATGGAAGATCACCCTCCCATTTGTTCATGGCCTATTCAGCACTCAAAAGTGGTGAAGAGGTTGTATCCAGTGAGGCAGACAAATTTATCAAACAAGTGATGTTAGAGACATCTAAGAGTCAGTGGGCATCGCTGGTGCTTAGTGTTAATAAAAAAGATGGCACCAACTGGGTGGTCATTAACTATTAAAAGCTCAATAAAGTTACAAAAAAAGATTCCTACCCCCTTCTGAGGATTGACAATGCATTAGATTGACTTGGAGGAGCTATTTATTTTTCTGTCATGGATTTGATATTGGGGTACTGGAAGATCATTTTGCCAGTTGAAGAACGTGAGAAATGTGCTATAATCACCTCAAAGGGTTGTTCCGCCTACAAATATGACACAAGTTTGAGCAATGCCCCAGCTATATTATAGCGTGCTATGGATACAAACTTTAGTAATATGAGCTGTCCTGCATTTTAGTTTACCTCAATGATATCAACGCGGTCTCTTGAGCATTCAAAGAGCAGATTGACCTCTTGGAACAAATGTTTTGTCAACTTGCTGATTCTTTTATCAAAATCAAGCATTGGAAGTGTCATTTTTTCAAAGAACAATTGGAATACCTTGGGTTTGTGGTGGACAGAAAAGGGCTTAAACTGCAGCTGGTGAAGGTTGAAGCTATAAGTAAGATGATCCAGCCAGGCAATAAACCAGATATTCAAGTGTTTTTGTGGAAGTTCATTCCTAAATTCAGTCATATTGGGGCACCACTCTTGGAGTTATTGAAGAAAAAGCCACCTTTGACTGGATGGAACAATGCCAAAACGCTTTTGATGCCTTACAAACCACGTTGGCAAGCGCGCCCATTTTGCAATATCCCAACTTTGAAAAACAATTCATAGTGCAAATGGATGCATCACTTTTTTCCATAAGGGCAGTATTATCTCAGAAGGATGATGATGGCGTAGAGCACCCTGTCACATTTTGTAGCCAAAGCTTAACCTGTCATGAATGTAATTACACTGTGACTGAGTGAAAGTGCTTAGCGGTAATATATGTATATAAACTGTTTTGGGTATTTCTCTGCAGGGTGAATTTCAAGTTGTAATAATTATGAATCATTGCTTTAGCTACAAAATCTCCATGAACCTGAAGGTTAGCTTGCGCAATAAGCATTGAAACTCCAAGAATATAAATTTGAGTTTGTACACTGGCTGGGAGAGAAACATCAAAATGCAGACTGCATTCACAGCTACCAATGGTCTCCACTACAGCGGATTTGGCCGAAAATATGTATGAGAAGATGTGGTGGGCAAATACCATGATGAGCTGCCACAAGTGATTAAAGCGCTAGATGGGCTTATACAGGATACCTTCTTACGCAATGGGGAACTATATAAGAAGATTGGATAATTGACGCTGAGTTTCCTTAAACCCTCTGCTATGCCAGCGATTATCTTAGATGCACATTGAGCGGTAGGGCATGGTGGGTTGTGGAAAACATTGGAGTTCTTGTGACACTGCTACTATTGGGAGAGCATGCATTATGATGTGCTGGAGATGGTTAGCTGTTGTCATCAGTTCCAAGTGGAGTGACCTATTAATAAGTAGACCCCATATCAGCTGGTTAAGCCCCGGTTTGCATGGCATACTATTTCTCTTGATGTAGTGGAGCCTTTGCCAACTGGCATAAACCAATTTAAGTACATAATTGTAGCAAATGATCATTTGACAAGATGGGTGGAAGCCATGGCGATTAATGACTTGGGGGTGGTCACCACCGCCAAGTTTATCTTGGAGTGCGTCATACAGCTACATGGCTGTCCTCAAATCATCCTAATGGACAATGGAACCAATTTCACTTTGCATATCCTGCCCAAGTTGAACGAACTGATGGCAATCTGCAGGGCCTTGACTACACCCTACCATCCAGAATCTAATAGAATGGTGGAATGGGTCAGCAGAACATTGGTAAACATACTTCACAAGCTTGTGAAAAATCGACCCTCTTAATGGGTTACACTCCTACCCACAGCTGTCTTAGGATATAATACCAGCCACCACTCATACACTGGAAAGAGTCCTTTTCAACTGCTTTATGGTAGATATCCTGCTTTACCTGCCCTGCTTTACTTATGTGTGGAAGGTACTGGCAGCATAGAACTGCAGCTTTATTTGACCAGACTAATGGATTCACTGATCAAACTACAAACAGAAGCGTATTTTACCAGCTTGTTTAAGAAAATTTGTGATCAGGCAGCTTGCCAGAGTAGTTGTAGCAGACTCCTGAAGTTTGTTGTAGGAGATCATGTCTTGTTTCACGATCAACATGGATTTGGATGGAAGAATAAGATCACTAACATTTGGACCAGCTGTTTGAAATAATCAAGAAGATTAGTATTGATGCCTAGACCATTAATAAACCCATGGGTGGTCAGATTATTAACCAAGTTCACAAGAAGTTCCTTAGAGCATTCAAGCAATAAGAGCTTATTGTCCATTCAAAGTAAGGTAATGTCAAGAAGTGTTATAACTGGACGATAAGTTATATATCCAGCAGATCATTTTATATGTGTTGAGGTGAGCCTTGATATTTTAGAGGGAGATTATATTATTGTGAATCAATTGTAGTGCCAATAGTTTGGAGAATTGAGGGAATTCTGTTGAAAAACTTAAGTAGACAAAAAGTCCCAAAATGGAACGAATAGGAGATTACTAAGCAGAATGGTGAAATTGACTGAGAATACTGAGATAAGAGTTGAGTAGAAGAATGAGATGGGGAGGTTTTTTAGTAGTCTGCATAGAGGTTCTGCGATTTTTATTATATATTAATAAAATTGTTGATTGGGGTGATAGCTCCATATTCATTTTGGTTTTTAATAAGGATCAACAATACGCATATTGTTCATTTTGTTTCTCAGTGTAAAGTATTCTGTGCAACCAGTTCAGCGGATATAGCAAATACCGCCAAAAGTTAACAGTAATAAAATTAAGTTTTTGCATCTGCCAATGACTTTGCCACCATGATGAATATAAGCCCTTTATTGTGGCTTGTGATGCTTCTGGAACCATGGTTAGTGCCATCCTTTTGCAAGAACATGTTGGGTAAGGGAATCCTGTGGCTTACTATCCTAGTAATTTTAGTGTCAT
>JAKSZP010019272.1:0-23174 GCA_022478985.1 Massospora cicadina
TTGGTTCCAAGTTAGGTGCCTCTGCTTCTTCAGCATACAGTGCCAAACCAATCAGGTTAAGTCAGAAGAATGAGGATTTTTCATTGTATTTTCCCCATATAGTTTCTGGGCCCCTGTAGTGAGCACCACTGTTAATTTCTTGGCGTCTGGGCCCACTGTCCCCGATTTGGGATCTGCATAGGGTAAGCCAATGAGCAACCCAATCAAAAATATGAGGATATCAATTTTTATAAATAAAAGGGGGGTGAAATATATATGGAGCTTTCCCACTTATTTCAAACTTTTATTTTAAATTTGCAGACGTTCTGCGCTCCTTCTTTTCTCATAAAAATTATCCACTTTTTAATCTTCCATCGGGCCTTTATACCTCACTTCCAGGCAGATGCATCCTCAGCTTGGATCTCTATTCTTCTTCCTTTTTTGAGTTGCTTTTGTTTGTATTAAATCTTGGTGTTATTCCTCTCAACCCAAATGTTCTCATTTTTCTCAATTATAATTTTGTATCCCCTTTTGTAAATCTTGAGACTCATATCTCAATTCCCCTGTGATCCACTGATATGCCTAGTGTATCATCCAGTCATATCAACTTCCTGACAGTCCCTTGTAGGACTCGGATTTCATACTGAATTCGCTTATAACTTCATTTGGAACATCAAATGTGTTCTAATATTTTCAAATGATCCTCCATCTGCGAGGTGATCTTGGTAGCAAACATTAAAGACATTATTTGTCGTGTTTCTGAAGAATAAGGGTTCACTTGCAATGAAATCCGTGCATCAAAAATTGTCCAAGACTTTTGATATGACCAAAATCTACAATTCTGGTAGAAATGACTAGCAAAACTCACAAAAAATTCATCCTTCTGAAGTTTGATTCACATGAATTTTGCTTGCGCTTTGACATGCACTCAGCTTCCAAATTCTCTCTTGATGGTTGCCTCGGCCTCTGAGGACGACCAGCTGTCCTCCTCTAGATGAGGTAACCTTAGGTTCTGATATTTGGTAACTAAACAGTTCATCACCATCAATGCCTTTTTACAATCACCAAACTGAACATTGAAATGTCAAATACTTGGAAAAATTCAGAGGCGTTATCCCTATAGAATGTGGGAAATTTTGGTGTAGTTTTAAAATTTCCCTCTAAATTTTTCCCCCTTGGCCACCCTTGGTCCAGCTACTCACTAATCTGGGGGAGTGATTTTGGGAGTCATCTCCAAAATGGCTGTGAATGCGATAAGCATATTTTGGGGAAATAGTTCCCTTACCAACTGGGCCCGGGTCCTTTTTTTGGGCTTAGTCATCACATGGGGCTCACATTCACATTTCTGGTTTTTAATTAATCAACTTGCTTCATCAGCCCGCTCTATATCTGCGTTGTATCCCCAAATCAAACATGATCCGCCCCAAATTTTCCTTTTTTAAGAATACAAGTTCTAAAAAAACCTTTCCCTTTTTTTTATGACGTTACTTTCTAGAAAACTTATTGTCAAAACTAGAACATTTTTGACTCATTCCTTTATTTTGGGTAACTTTTTACTCTCCAAGACAGTGAATTCTTGATGATCCACATAAAACAAGTCGTTCTTTTTGATGGTTATTAAATCCGTCAGAGTTTTCTTAACTCATCCTTCCATATAACATCTTAGTGTATCTATCAATTAAATCCTTTGTAGTGATCATCAATTGTTAAAATTTAGGGGCTTTGCTTATTGTTCATGAATAACAACGCCCACCGTGTCTAACTTGCACAGGTTTGTGCACTCTTTGCGTTGTCTGAAAATATGATTTTGATTGATAGTATGAAGACTACTATTCGTAGTTGAATATATAACCAGTTTTAATCCAATGCTTGACCAGTATTCTCCTTGAAATACTCTAGATGTCTTCAATAGAATTTATACCCTTCTCAGCCTAACTTGATCCACACTCAGAGCTTAGTTTACAGCCTTTCCTCTGGTGACATGAAGTGGCAGCAATACTCATCTCAGCTCAGCTTCTCTTTTTAAGGATCCTCAATCCTTACTCTTTATCCTTTCAGAGTCCCCAATAAAAGCACATAGCAATAAGTTCCTGAAGATTGATAGAACTAAAACCATTAATTAATTTTGCTAATTACACCTTTTATTATAAAATATCAGGGGATTTTATAGAAGGAATTTGGCATCCAAACCTCAGTTGGAGCCTCAGCTAAGAAATGGCAGCCGTTGCCATTGAATTTTACTTCGCCGTCTCACCAGTAATGGTCTTCCCCATCTTGGTTAGGATTCCTTCATTGGACATCCTAGAGACCTAGAACGGAAAGAGTCAGAAAATGTGTCCCTAACGTTTCCCACTTGATTCCAGAAAACCAGCTTCATATTTGGTGAGCGACTTGCTTAAATAATGGCTTTTATTACCCACTATAGCGGGTCGTGAACCAACTAATTAATTGCTAGTTGCAGGGCATCACTCACCTCATAACTGGCTCCTTTAATTCAATTGGCTGGTGTTAGAACCTGACTAATCAATCAGTACACCTGATAGTTAATCGTTAATTAACTATCAGATGCCACATTTTGTTAGCAACTCTGCCCAAAGAGATATTAAGCATTCACCCAGATCAATCCCTAATTGATCCAAACCAGGCAAATTACCTAAAATCCCATTGAACATTGTTAACCTGAAATTAAAGTCTTTAATATCCAATTCACTTGCTATAGGGAATTATCCCCTAGCAATCCATGGTAATCTAGATGGCTGGAAAAGTGGGAAAAAATCCTGTTACAGAGCCATTCAAAGTCATGAGATTTTGAACCAACAACTGCCTCATGTATTATGTGGTTTTTTATAATGTTAGGAATCCAATGTGTCAAGGAAAGCATGGCTTCCTTTGTGGGTACGCCAAGACCTATAAGGGTAGACACAGTCCACAGGCACCAATGGGTTCAAGAAACGATGTGGGCACGTTGGAGGGGGTGTTTGACAGGCTTTAACCCAATGAAATGTTGCTCATATGCTGTTTGATATATCAAAATAAATAATAGGACAATTTTCAAGTTATAGATTTTACTTAAACTAATATGGGAAACTAAGTAAAATAATATTATAAAATATACCATTAGCAGGGTGCTAGGTCTTGTGTTGGGATGGGAGAGCTGCTAATCTGAACCACAGAGTAGGGAGCAATTTCCAAATTCAAAGTCTCGTTAGTTAACAATTTCAAATACCGAGGGGCCATATTAAAAATTTTTATTTCTAATAATCCCTTTATTTGTCTCATTTGAAAATTAAAGATGTGTGGCAGCTCCCCCTTTTTGGGTAGGGAACCACTAGTGCTAAAAACAATTTCAAAATGCCAATATCTCGTTGATAGCATCATTCAACATTTTTATGCTATTCTTGGGTCTTTTTTAAAATTCTGAAGCCTGAATTTTCCTTTTCTGTTCTGTAATGGAGAGTCTAGTTCTATTCTAGCTTTTGCCTTTTTTCATCTTTTTGTTAAATTTGAATTGTTAGGTAAGTTTTTGATATTCAGGTTGACTTCTGGGTGAATTAACTTGCTTGGGGCAGGGAATGGTGACCATGGTAGAGAGCTTATAAATTTTCACATATTGTGCACAATTTTTTGATTTTCTTTAGTTAAAAACCTGCCAATTTAGGACTTGAATGTAAGTGAGATGAGGTGCGGATGGGGGAAGGGCGCGTGACAATCAGAGAGGGGATGAAGCCACCAGCTTTCATCCAGGGTATGTCCCAGGTCAGAGATTTTGATGAGGGCTGGGCCTTGGGGTTTGCCCACTTTTTTGACCTAAAGGGGTGCTTGACCCTGTCCATTTTATTAGCTGAAGCTAATGGCCTACACCCACGGTATGGTTGTTGGTCGATTTATTTTTTGTTCTAAAAAAAAAGTTTACACAAAGAACTTTCCCATTTTTTTATATAGCACTCTCAATATTCTAGCCGCCACCCAATAGGTGCCATGCTTCCAATTCTATGCAATTACTGAGCTATAGTTGCCATAATTACAATGCTGCTACCCTCCCTCCTTGAGTGGGGATATTATTATAGTGGCCTCCTAGGGTTGTCCCCATTTTAGATGTCATATGGCGTCATTATGTATCCTTACTTTTTAGTAGTTTTGCTACCCATGGGCAATTTTTGAAAACTTCCTATGTGTTCTGCAAACCATATCAGAGTAGATTCAGGTTTCCTGTGGGCCATAAAGAGCCAACATCGTCAGAATCCGCGGCTGTCAATTTGGCAATGGCATGTTATTAGTAGTGATGGTCATAACAGTGATTGTTAGCCAATGTCCCTCTATTGTTTCTCTCCCCACAAAAATCAGGTTGTATAGACAGTTCTGCCTCTGGAATTCTGGTTTGTGTTTTGGGTGTTTACTCACCTTAACTGGAAGGCTTGCTAAACTCTATATCCAGCTTTGTGACACAGGCAATTCTGACCCTAAATTAAGTAGTTTCAAGGTCTTCCACACTTTTTAATACATTAGGGAGAGATCTGGACTTAGCTTCCATCACCATTTAATTTTTTATAATAAAAAAGTTGTCATTTTTGCTCAAACCAATGGACAAACCCCATCTGGCCTAAACACCCTAAGCTCTTTATCTCTATGAAGATCATCCTAATAGGTTTTGGGAAATATATGCAACTGATCCTCTTGGTGAAGGTGCCTAGAAATCTGTGGTAAACACTTACTGCTCCTACAGGATATGGGACTGGACTGGCCCAGACTTCTAAAGTAAGAGCTGAACATAACTGCACCAAACCCATTAATTCACACCTTAACCATTTATTCACCTGTCCAGTTATTGCCCCTTTATGGTCCAGAGTCTACACACCCTCAGGCCCAACTGCAGATTGGACATCCAGTCCATAACTAGCTATTTTGATAGTCTTTACCCAGATACACTTACACTCTTTATGTCACAGAGCCAGAGAATAAAGTTGAGAATATCCTGAAAGTCAGGATGAGTAAACACCCAGAACGCAAACCAGAATTCCAGAGGCAGAACTGTCTATACAACCTGATTTTTGTGGGGAGAGAAACAATAGAGGGACATTGGCTAACAATCACTGTTATGACCATCACTACTAATAACATGCCATTGCCAAATTGACAGCCGCGGATTCTGACGATGTTGGCTCTTTTCGGCCCACAGAAAGCCCTGAATCCGCCTGGATGACATGGGTTGCCAAGCCTATGAAAAGGTCGCAAAACTTCATCCACTGGGGCGAAAAGTCTCCAGAAGCAATGTCACATCCTGACACCAGATGGCGTCCACAAATGGGGACATCCTCAAGAGGCCAAAATAGTGATATCCTCATTTAAGAATAAGAGCAGCAACGTTGCAAATATGGCCACTATGGCATAGTCATTGCATAGCTTATAGAACATGGCACTTATTGGCATTGACTGCTAGAAGGGAGTGTGTTGGGGTTTCAACTACGATGACCAAAGTTACTCAAGATTGAGATTCAATATATTAGTCTAATGAGATTGCAAAATCTATGTCAGAGATATCTGATTCTAGGATAGATCAACGATCAACCCTTAAGAGTTATCACCTTCTCTGAAAGACGATGCTAAGATATCTGATGAGGCAGAAAATCATATAAGAAAATCTGTCCATCAAACAAAAATCTTATCAAATCTGGCCATCACAAGTATGGTTTTAATAACAGCAATATTGGTCATCTAATAAGAAAGATCTTGCCTCAGGTGCATCCCGAGAATCCTCATTAATAACTACTAAATCTACCCCTATAAGTATCCCTCATTTCTAACTAAAAAAGTACCTCTATTTCTGTCTTGAGTAGCCTAATATTGGTTTTTTATACAGGATTCTGTATTTCCGATTGGAATTAACTATAGCAATGGAACTAATTACTTCATTGCAACTGTGTCTGTCTTCTCTAGAGCCTTGAAACTAATAGTTTTGTAGCCTTCATAGCATCTGCTTATTTAATTTCTCACAAAATTCCAATACTGGTGCTTTCTGCCAGGTCTGCTTCCAAGGCTACCTGGTGAAAACATACTTTCATAACAATGAATATGTCTAGCGAGAAAAGTCCCTATTCTGACGAATCAATGAGTATCACCCAATGGGTACACTCCAACAGGCAAGAGATGCCTTCCGCTAATAAAAATAATCTGCAATTTCAAGCTTCTATGGACTTAGCCATCGAGGGCCCTTACCAAAATAATTATCAGATTCAAGCTGGGAATGTAGAAGAAACGGTAAAAGGCTTGATAAGGGGGGCTATCCAGCCTGGTGCTCGTCCTAATTGTGACCAAGCATCTAAAGTTGCTGAAAGTATGATGAACCTATACAAGTGAGAGGTGTTACAGCCTACTGAAGTTGGTTTAACTAGAACTGAGCAATACCTCTGGAATTATGTACATCCCACTATCCACTGTGTACTCCAGATTTTGGGGTTGCATCATCTCGAAATCCAGCGCCAGATGACTCTGGTGCAACAATTTCACTCTCAGTTATCCTTGTTTTATGAAATGGCTTCTAACTTTAGAAGGTATAATTGGGAAGCCATTTTCAATAATAGAAGAGAAATCAACAATATACATAACAGTTACTGAGAATTAATAAGGGAGTTGTGGGATACATCGGCCAAGAAGTATCTCAGCAAGTTAGCGATGTCAATAACCCTATTTACCACTGTATCACCTCCCTTGAGGATGAGATTACAAGACAATTGGAACAATTGCATGTCAAACATGAGGAGCGCTTTGGTGAGCTTGACAGGCTAGTTCAACATCTTGTCTGAATGGTGGGTACTATCAGAGAAGTTGGACCCGGCCCTGTTGGTCCTCCTGGACCACCAAGACCACCTAGTTCCCCTTTGGTAACCCTGGGACCTCCTGGTGAACGTGGTCTTCCTGGTCTGGTGGGTCAACAAGGCCCACTGGGGCCAGCAGGTCAAGATAGGTCGCAAGGACCTCTGGGACCTCCTGGTCCCCCTGGCTCCTCGCTTTCAATGCTTAATTCTGAACCTTCTATTCTACTAGTTTCAAAAGTACAGGCATTAGAAACCCAAATCTGAGCCATAGCTCAAGGGTGTTTCTTATCATTAGAAGGCCTCCCAACTGACCCTGATTACTCTTTAACCAACTTATTGGATGGCGTGGATAATGCTCATCATCTATGCGATGCTAACCAAACTACACAAGAAACCCAGTTTGCAAGGCTAAACGCTTCCATTAAACGGTTATCTGCTAGATGTGGGATACTTGAGAACAAGCAGGAAGAGATGATCACTGCAATTTCTACCTTGAATCAATAAACTGTTAATGATCATCTTGTTCAATGGGCTCATAATTTACAGGAGGACCTCAATCATTTAAGGCAACAAGTTGATCAAATTCCTTCTCAAGCTCATATGACAGAATCCAGACCCTCTGAAGCTGATTGTAAGTCTTGGGGAACGTCCTTTGGCTCTTGATCGGGTCATCTTTCTGTTCCCAAATAAAAAGATACTGAAGAGGATGGCAGTACCCCTCATCACTCAGGGTGATCTCGCTCACATAGTAGATGAGCGATGGGTGACAGCCCTTCCGCTTTGGATCCCACCCCTAGTACCCACACTCACCTCAGCAGAACTGTTGCAGGGAATTAGTGAAATCTGTGCCGAGATTGCTGAATTGAAATTGGTCAGATCTAATTAGAGTGGTAATATGGCTGATAACAAAAATTTGAATGGCTGTAAAAGCATGAAGAATGAGTTATCGGCCAGATTGCCTGACAGCTCTAATTCAATCACTAAACCAGTAGAACAAATATTGGGTGTCATTGATGAGGGTTCAAAGCCCTCTGATAGTAATTCGGGCGTTGTGGCCAATGTGATGCCATTGACCAAATGAACGGTTTAATGACCAAGCGTGGGCGGGTTGGCCATCCCAAACTCATTCCCAACCAAATGGACTCATCCCTATATGGGGTGGCCTTGGGGGATTCTCGTTGCTTGTCAGGCCAAACGCTGTTGTGCTACCCATCAGAAATGTAGTTGAGCCCCGGTTCAGACGTTTGAGGTCAAACTGACAGAGACTTGGCCCACCACTGAATTTTGCGATGTCAGTTCCCAAAAAATAAACCTGTCCATTCCCAAACAATTTGCCAGTTAGGTCGAAATTGTGGGACCCAATCCCGTCCTGTCACTACCCAATTGACCACTATTTAATCAGTTGCATGTCACTGAGGAAATTGTTGGTTGATATTTTTACTTTCCTTTCCAGATAAAATTTTATCAAAGAACCAAATTTTATTTCCCTTTCCAACTGCATCCTAGATGGCATTTCCCTGGTGGCCTGCTATCCCGCACTCTGGATGGGCTTTACCAGTTCTTTTGGTCACTATGGCCCCCTCCATCTTCAATTGGGTTCAGCGAGTCCAATATTTTTGGCTCTACAACGTCGTTATCACGAACTTTCAGCAGCAATACACGGGGATCTTATGGCCTTATGTCCATTAATTGCAAGAAAGAATCCATCTCCTTGCCACCCCCATTGAGATGGCCTCATATGTTAAGGATCTCATCGAAACTATCACAGTAATTCCACCCCCTGCAGCTAGACCCACTGGGTTGGGAATGGGTTCAGTGTGGTTCATCATTGGGATCCTCCTCACCTTGTTGTTGCACCACCACTTCTTGGTTTCACATTTTTCCCGGCTCCATATCAAGTCATTTGGTCAGCAATGCCTCTGGCAATATGGCTTGTTTTTTGGGAGCTCACACATCCTGACTGGCAGGTCGGTCTAAATTTCTTTTGCCGTTTCCATGACACTGATCCTGTCATGGTATTTGGTTTACATGTTTTGAGTAATAGTCCCACTACCTTCAAACCTACCTTTAAGGATAAGTTTGAGATGGGTGAAGGTAGCATCCATTCATTTCTCTTTGTCTATGAGCGTGCAATGGACGGGGCAACTGATCAACAGAAAGTTCGGCATATTACCTCTTGCCTAAGCAAATCCACATAAGAAATCATGGTTCCTCACCTGAAGGTTTGCAATCCATGGGCTCAAGTGAAGACCGCTCTTAATAAAGAATTTGGGAGTGATCAAATCCTTTCTAACCAAAAGCAAGCCTTTTATGAGTATTCAAATCAAATGAGGAGAGTCAATCCAAGATTTCGCTAAAAGATTCTACCATGAGGCCCCTACTCTTGCCACTTGCAACCAAATTACCGTAGATGATGCCATATCAGCTGTAATGAGTTTGTTCGCTTCTTGCACTCAGTTATTACTACATTTGAAATCACTTAAAAGTAATTTTAGATCCATTATCAACATCAAAGAAGCGCTCATGGAGATTCCTAATGGTGTGGTACACCCAACCTCCGCTAATAACCCTTGTTATTATATCCATGCAATGCCACCTAAACCCAAAACCTAAACCAAATAAGGAACCGTGCACTTATTGTGGTCTCATGGGTCATGTGGTATCTCAATGTTGGAAAAAGCAAGTGGAGGAGTCGAAAAAAGAGGAGTCAGCATAGGTCATGAGGCTCCCTGTGCTGACCTACCTCCTGTGCCTCCATCAAAATCTTTTAACTCTTCTACAGATTGTTATGTGATATCCGCTCAGGGTGAGCTTGATGTCCCTGATGAATTAGCCAACAAAGATACCATCTCTGCTTACGCTTCTGTTTATTCTTCTTCTAATTCAATTCAATCAATTAATCCCTTGGTTTTAACCCCAAACTTTGGTACTGATGTGACCAAGGAGGAAGTCATTATGCATAAGGTGAAAGTTTAGGCTATTAATGATATGGGATCGCCCATCAAAGTAATATCATTCAGGCTTATGAAAAAAATCAAATTGGCGCCGGACTTAAACCATTCCAAAGACTATAGAACTTCTGGTCCTTCCTACACTAAATCTATAGGAGCTTACTCCTCTCCCAAGGCGCTTTAGAAAGTTGGTTGTGTCAGCCCCTGAAGTAGTGTTGGATAACAACTGCTATGACTTGCTCTTGGGAACCAAATTTCTCATTGATTTTTGATGCGATAATCAGCCTTAAGGGCAATTACCTTTCTTTAATTGGGTACTGAGTACCTTTGATTCTACAAGATGTTCCAATAGCAAAGGCAAACTCAAACGACGTGTTTTATTATTGGATTACCCCAATTCTATCTCTCATCTTGAATACCTATTTTGGGACCAAGGACTATACTTCCACCTCCGTCAGCTTATGCCTCTGAGGGAATGCCTTTATATTCTAACTCTCCTATTACCATTCTCCCAAAAGCTCAAGTCATCATTGATATGGGAGTACAAGTATTTGTCCCCTCTGATCATATATTAGAGATCTTTGGTAATCAAAATCCCTCTCATTTGGAGGCTTGACCATGCCCTAGTATCCTTGATCCTGCTTATGATGGGACTGTTTTAGTTCTACTAGCTAATCTCACTTCTCAACCTATGCAATTGAATCACAATAACCCATCGCCTATGTGCGGCCTACTCCTGTGAGTGAAATCATTTCCATGTCAGGATGTGGAGATTAACGTGAATTAGGTCTATAAGATCCCCCTATCGTTGCTATAACTGACGTTGAATCTGGGGATTCACTCACTCCAGAACAACAGCATGAAGCTGAAGCTCTGATTGAAGAGTATACGGATATATTTGCCTAAGGTCCTGGAGATTTTTGACTAATGAAAGATGTGCAGCATCAGGTGAAAACTGGGGATACTCCCTATTCAAGCTTGACAATATCGCAAATCTAAAGTTGAGGAGGCTCAGGTCTCAATGGAATTGAAACAACTCCTTAATGCGGGTCTGTTAATGCCTTATAAGAGTCCATGGGCTTCTCCTTTACTACTCATTCAAAAAAAGATGGGGGCCATAGAGTGGTTATGGACTATCGTCAGCTCAATGCTGTTACCCAAAAGGATTATTATCCTCTACCTCGCATTGATGATTCATTGAGATTATTGTCTGGGTTATAATACTTCTTGGCTATGGACCTTGTGAGTGCTTATTGACAAGATGACCTGGCTCCAGAAGATCGTCAAAATGTGCTTTAATCTCTAGTGAGGGGTTATTTGAGCCCACTCATATGCCACAGGGGCTTTGTAATGCCCCTGCTACTTTTCAACGAGCCATTGATGGCTTGTTTGGGGATTTAAACTTTCTTGTGTTTTAATATACTTAAATGATGTTACTGTGTTTTCTCGCACTTTTATGAGCATTTGGCTCATTTGAAGGAAGTATTTGGTCAGATACATCGCGCTTCGCTTAATCTAAAACCATCCAAGTGTGCTTTTTTAAAACTGAGATGGAATTCTAATGTCATAAAGTTAATTGCGAGGGGATTTTATCCTTATCTGATAAGATACAAGCTCATTCAAACATTCCTGTTTCTAAAACTTGCGCAATATTCAAGTGTTTTTAAGGATGGTTGGTTATTACTGACAAATCATCCCTCATTTTGCGGAGATTGCGGAGCCTTTAGTTTACCTTTTGCACAAGGAAGTCCCTTTGTATGGGAAAATTGCAGCAGCAAGCTTTTGATCTGTTGCGCCAAGCCTTAATGAGTGCACCAATATTAGCCCATCCCTGACTTTTCCAACCTTTTATACTATTTACTGATTTCAGTAATATTGCTATTGGAGTCATTCTGGCTCAACATGATAAAAAACTGGTTGATCACCCCATTGCATACTATAGTGAAACCCTTTCTAAGGCTGAACGCAATTATAGCGTTACCAAGAGAGAATTCCTTGCAGTTTTGTCCGCCATCAAGAATTTCCGCCCTTACCTCTATGACAAGAATTTCACTATCATCACGGATCACGCTTCCTTGAAGTAGTTGCAACAAATGAAGGATCCTGATGGGCGCTTTAGTTAGATGGGCGTTAAAGCTTCAGAATTATGACTTTACTATCCAACATCGCGCTGCTGGCCTTCAACGCCTACCCCCTGCTCAAAACTTTGATGGATTTTCTCAATTGCCTATAATAACGTTATTCTCTGCTGAGGAGGATCTCATCTATGACTTGATTGGTAGACCTAAGCTCTGGTACTGGGAATCTAAGGATGTTATATTGAAGCTATAATCCTTAACCAAAGATACTCAGGTTAGAGAAGGTTAATTATACAAGAAGTTGGGATCTAAGTGGTTTCCCTTTATTCAACCCTCTGCGAGGACTGATACTATTATGGAGGCTCATCAAACTGTAGAGCATGGAGCTGTCGCTAAAACTCTACAGTGGTTTAAAAATCATTGTTACTGGAATAACATGCTGGAATCTGTACACGATGTGTTGGAGACTTGTCATACTTGCCAACAACAACGTGGTGAAAATCTGATGTTTCAACACAACATTGTTGGACCTTTAAACCTTTCTCTACTATGAGTACTAATGTGGTGGGCCCTCTCCCTACTGCCACTTATGGACATCAATATATTTTGTTAGCTATCAACCATATACCATACATATTGAAGCTATCTCAGTCTCCACGGTCACCGCTAATGCTATGGTGTCCTTCTTTTTAAGCAAGTTTTCACCAGGCATGGTAGCCTGAAAGTACTGTTATCAGATAATGGGACCAACTTTATTTTCTCAGGTGGTATCTGAGCTTACTAAATTAATGGTTACGTTTCAGTAATTTATGTCCCCATATAATCCTTCTCTAATGGTGCTGTCAAAAGAGCAAATGATACCCTTGTAGCCATTCTTTGAAAGATGGCTTCCAATGACCCTAATAGATAGATTCTCTACTTCCTAGTGCGATGTTAGCCTATAGAGTTAGCTACCATCACATAATTGGAATATCTCTTTTTAAAGCTTTATATGATCAGGATCTATTCTCCCCTCAAGTGTACAACCTATACTTGAGGAGGCTACCCCCGCAAACTACTGATATAGCTATGAGGAGACTAGATGATGAAATCATCTGAGTACATGCTCTAGCTTCAAGTTCCCTTGCTGCTACCATCTTAAAGGGAGGGAACAAGAACCAACGCTAGTAGACCTAACTACCAGAATATCAAGTCAGGGATCTTGTACTCTTCTATCACCATAGGCCAGGAAAGGATTCACAAATTTGACACCTTATGGGCTGGTCCATACTGTATTATTTATCATCAGGGTATTGAATACTCCATTACAGCTGTTGATACTGGTACTGTTATCAATAGAGTGCATAGTAGATTTCTTTCACAAGTATGTGCCCCCCTAGGCAAGACCTTGAAGGGCATTGTTGAGGATTCAAATACAATGCCCAAAGTTACTCAAGGTCAAGATTCAATATCTCAGTCTAATGAGATTGCAAAATATACATCAGAGATATCTTATTCTAGGATAAACCAACGATCAACCCTTCAAAGTTATCTCCTTCTCTGAAGGATGATGCTAAGATATCTGATGAGGCAGAAAATCATATAAGAAAATCTGTCCATCAAACAAGAATCTTATCAGATCTGGCCATCACAAGTATGGTATTAATAACAGCAATATTGGTCATCTAATAAGAAAGATCTTGCCTCAGGTGCATCCCGAGAATCCTCATTAATAACTACTAAATCTACTATAAGTATCCCTCATTTCTAACTAATAAGTACCTCTATTTCTGTCTCAAATAGCCTAATTTTGGTCTTTTTCATACATGATTCTGTATTTCCAATTGGAATTAACTATACCAACGGAACTATAAACTTCGTTGCAAATTGTGTCAATCTTCGCTAGAGCCATGGAACTAGTAATTTCGTAGCCTTTGTGCATCTGCTTATTGTAAATTCTCATTTCCAATAGAGCCATAGTTGCCTCTCTGTATTTTTGATAAATTTCGTTCTTCAGGGTTTGGCTTTCAAAAGTAAAACAGGCAAAGCTTGGATCAATTGTTTTAGAGCCAACCTGGAAACCCTTGAAACGGGGTTTCCAATATTTCTTTGATATTGGCCTGGGTAGACTTGACATATTAGATGGTAAAGTTGGGCCTTTTTTAAGAAAATTTAATAACTAAATATTATCCTCATTTTTTTAAAGCTTAATGTAAAGTGTTCATAATGATTAACATCACGAGTTTCCATCTTGTTGTCACTGTATTTTTTGGGAAAAATTTTGAAACTGATCATCCATGTTCATATTGGTTAGTTGTAATTTGGTGAGCACCAAAAAACTAAGTTCTAGAGGTGGCAGAAGCTAAAAGGACTTAACAAAAATTTGGGGTAATTTCTCAATTTATAAATGAAACTCCTGCTTAAAATTTAAAAATATATACTCTGATAGTCCCCAATAAAAATTAAATGATATGGTATGCTCACCATTCAAATCTACTGGCAACAACAAATATGGGATTTTCTGTATTTATAAAAAATAGGGAAAATTTTCCCCTTTTAATCTATCTTCTTCAGAAGGTTTAACTAAGTAATTCTATTTATGGAAAAAACACACACACCCCCCCTTACCATCTGGGCAAAAAAAACACACAGCTATCTAAAGTAGATGATAGACAGCAGATAAGAACAATAAGCAGACGACAGATGGATAACACTAATTAATTAAACTTCAAACGATTATCAAGATCAATAATCAATTATATCTTTTTAAACAGCCTGGTGCCAAAATTTTTACCTCTCAGGCATCTTCTGGGCAAACTCATCTATTATATGAGTTCATTTATATTATGCTAACCCCTTTCTGGTCATGGCAATAAGTATGAAATATCCTCAAGTTAATTTGGCCCATGAATTTATAAAATAAAAATTGTTTTAGCCCAATTAATGAAAATTTTACTCCATAATTGGGACATTTTGGATAAACATTCGTCCCAAAATCTTCCTGATTAGGCCCACGGCATAGTTTGACAAATAACAATAATCATGGATAAAGAGATATACAAATTGGACATTGCGCACCCTAATCAGGACATTGGCAAGCCTTCCATAGTACTAAGTACATTTTATTTGGGCTGCCCTTTTTTTCAAATGCTTATACATTTTCATAAATTAAACCAAAATTCCGCCTTAGCGCATTGACATAGAGCACTATTTATGAGGTGAAATTTAGTTAATTCCATGAGACCTGTTTGCACCCAGATGGGTTTAATCAGGTATAAATTATTTCATAGCTATTTTTAGCATGCATAATTGGTAAGAATGGCATTTTAATTATGTCGGTTTTGAGGTGATTTAATCTATCAGATTATTCTGATGAATTAGAAAGGATTAAGGAGCTATCAATGGGGTAATCTTTCAGCATTAATGGTTTCCTCAAAGGGTTTACTATATAAGTCAACCATCAAAATCTAACAGACCCTTTGGAATACTGCAGGTGCATTTTCTGGCCAAAAAATGACCCTGATCTGGTAGATTCTGTGGCTTGTGAAGATTGCCGTCAGCCATTCTTGACTTATGTTACTATGACTTGGTGGATTTCATTTACCAGGTCAATATTTAGGAACACCGTGGACTTTGCAATTTCTTGGGATATGGAAGCCTCAAGTGATAGGGATAGGGGTTGGGTATGGTGCCATTATTTAGGTTTTCATAATCCACACATGGGCATAAGGGGCCATCCAGCTTTTGGGTGAACACCACTGGGGATGATATGGGCGAGCTTTTCCTTACTAGCCACCTCTTAGCTAACATCTCATTAATCCAGGTATTAAGGATTGGTCTTCCATGGCGTTGTATGGGTAGAGCGGGCAATTGATCTTGATGAGGTCATTATCAGGCGGAAGTCAAACCAAATTTGGAATGGAGCGGCAGGTGGTTCACGCCATCTACGTCAAAGATACCTTTGTTAAGCTCAAGGATGTAGGGCATTGTAGGAAGATTGGTGACCCCGTTGGAGGGTGTATTCAAATATTGCCAAGATATCATTGCCTTCTGTCAGAAGTGAAAAACAGGGGAGTTATTGCTACATGGTAGAAGGGTTAAAAGTGATAGTGTTTCACTCAAGTTTAATGGACACCAATCCTTGGACTACCATCCCACGCTCAGGGTCATGGGGTAAAGTAAGTCTGGTTTGCTGATAAACTGGCATTAAAATGGTGTACATGGGCGGAGAATTGCAACAGTTCATTGAGGGGCATTGTAATCATTGATATGCGGGAGGCACCAATGTTGGGCGCCCCTGTGGTTACTTTTAAGTCTAGTTCTTGAGCCACTTTAAGACTAATTAATTTTCCTGAGGGGCCATGTCTACTAAGCCATTAGTTGTTGATCGCCAAATCCCACGGAAATCTTTATAGCAAACAGTAAGTAAGCGTAATCTTGTTTATTAGAGTAATTAATGGCACATGCACCTGATGTGATATCTGTGTCTGTTGCCATCATGCCTTGATCTCAGGACTTTGTCAGGAATTGGGATGGCATTTCTGCTGCACGGCATAGGACAGAGGGGCCAATATGGGGTCTTTAAGATCCGTCAAAGGACTGATGTGGTCAAGATTTTCAATTACTGGGTTTTGGCGCCGCTCCTCTATGATTTGTTCCATCATTTTGAGTTGGAAAGGGCACACCGTAGGGGCTTCCAGGTTGACCAGGATGAAGAGCATGCCAGGGGTCTATTTGCTACATCGCCTATCAGATTCATGAGATTGGTCCCCTCAAGATCATGTTGCATCACCAGAATCCTGGGGGAGCTATACAAGATGTTGTGACCCCCTTTTTGGTCTTGAAGGCAATGGGCCATCCTGTGCAGATTTGGTAGCATGGTCCGGGTTGTGGGTGGGGTTGGTTCCAACTTGAATAAACCATTGAACTGTGGCTGTGCATAGGAAAGGGGAGCGAGGGTGAGTACTGCCAGTGTCTGGGTGTAGATAATAAGGCTGTGCTTATCCGTTGGATTGGGCTCTAGTACGCCATTGGTGTTCTGGCCCAATTCCTTGTCATCCTCTCTAGGTATCTCCTTTTCCCCATCTATAAGCATAAGCATGCTGTCATTGTGGTGTGGGTGGGGGTTGCAAGTTCAGTGGAACGTCCCCTTTGTGTATATTGGGCGATTTTCCCATTCCTAAACAAAAAAGGGGCCAAAGAGGTTGGCTGTACCCCTCGTCACCCAGGGCGACCTCACCCATGTGGTAGATGAGCGCTGGGTTACAGTACTACCTCTGAAGATTCTTTCCCATTCCCCACGCTTACCTCTGCCAAACTTGTCTCTTTCCAAATATTGGTTTTCTTATTGTTAGGCTTTATTACCATTAATTTCAGACATTTCATCTTTGATTCAATAATTTTTGTGCAGACTTCTTCAATTTGGTGGACAAGTTCAGCAGAGTTAAGTGCGGGGACTGGGGAGGAATCTTCAGAGGGAGCGCTGTAACCCAGCGCTCATCTACCACATGGGTGAGGTCACCCTGGGATATGAGGGGTACAGCCACCCTCTTCAGCCCCTTCTTGTTTGGGAATGGGAAAATCGCCCAATCTACGCAAAGGGGACGTTCTCCTGGACCTACAGGGGTATTCTACTGTATCAGTGGTAGGGTTTTTCAGATTCAGATTTCTGTTCCATCTGTACCCTGGATGGGCTTAATTTTCTGGGCCAAGCTGTATGACCTTCCAATGGCTGGGGTCCATTGTACCATGCTGCATGTGCACTTGCCCTAGGATTGAGGGCTTCCTGGAAGGCAGTAATAATGACGTCTTCCAGGAGTTGGAGGGAGTCAGTGATTTGTCAGAACACCTTGATATGGTCATTTAAAGTCGGTGCAAGGTCTCGCCTAAGGAATAAGGAGTATATAAATTGTGGTCTTGATGCCAGGGTGGCCACCATTGATGAGACTATCGTGAAGAGAGAGTAGAGCCTCACTGATGTGGGAGCTTTGGTATTGAACCATGTGAGACCATGTCTTTGCATCACCTTTCAGTGCATTGAGAAGAGCCAGCGATAGCTTTCCTCAGAGCTTTCTGTGTTACCCAAAAGGGTGGCTCTCAAGTGCAGTTTAGCTAGCACCCAAGTATCTGTCATGTTATCTTTTCCAAGGATCAGAAGATGGGGCCAACCACCGTCGCATTGCAAGCTTGAATTTGAGGGGGGAGGTCAGTTGTGCTGCCCAGCAATAAGCACTTGATTAATGGCTCTGATGAGTTTAATCCATGACCAATGTCACGGACCCAACTAATAAAGTTTAGACTGGGCTCCCAATCAGGGTTTGTGAGCACCCAGTGGAGAGCCCATAATGCCATGGTCACAGCGGTCTGAATGAATTGGATTAGTGGGGACTTAGTGCGAATGTGAGGAAAGCAAAAGTTCAGCAACGTAACAAAGGCCCCCAAATCAAACCAATTGGTTGTGATGGGGGCAACCCCCAAGTGTGAGAGAAAAGGGAGGATAATAACTCCTCAGGGTTTTGGAGTTGTGGGCCTTTGGGTTAAAAAGAGGTAGGTTCATAGATCAACAAAGGGCAGTTGAAGGTCTCCACGTGATCAGAAGTGGGAGAAGGGTGTAAAGGGGGCCCGCGCAGAGCGTTGGGCTGAACACTCCCCTGACCAGGGTGCTCCAGGCCCCTTAGGCGAGCGAGATTTTTAAAAGGCAGGTTGGGTGGGGGTCCTGGCTCCGCAAATGATGGAACAGAGGCACTTTGGCACTGCCTCAACCAGGGTGCAGCTTCCAAGAGACCAGCGGCAGGGCAGAAAGCTGGATTTGCAGCAAAAAGGCGCGTAATAGCAGCAGGCAAAGTGGATGCATCATCTGGAGCAAACTAATTTATAAGTATGTGATGCACTGCCAGGTGTTGGGGTTGATTGACCAGATAATCCAATTGTTGAGCATTGGGAGGAGGATCTGGGTAACGGCGTGCTTCACCAGATCAATTGGCAGAATTTTATATATAAAGAGTGGATGGGGGCCACAACAAGATGAACAAGGGTATTGAGGTTTATTTCTCACAAAGCGCAAAGAGAGCAAGAAAATGAACTGACAACAGCCCCTTGGCAGGGCTGTTGCCTTAAGAATTGAGGGAATAGCTTGTGGAGGTGTTACAGGATTGGTCCTTTGGGGTTGGTGATGGGATCTGGTTGTCTGGCGGGGAGGGGAGTGGGGGCGCTCAAGAGCCTTGAAAATTAAAAAAAAAAAACTTCTATAATTTTTCCCATATTTTTGGGCCCAAGCCAGCCAACAGTGCCGATCTGAAACTTGACCACCTGAGTTGGACTGCCCACATGGTCCAAAGTTCCCATATATGTCCCAGAGGGCTGATGCAACTGGACTAGGTCATTTGATGACTGGTCTGAAACCCAAATATGCCCCAATTTAATTTTCTGCACTGACTAGTCCAGACTGATTCACCCAGCCCAGAATTTGCAGACCAGGCCTTGAGGTCATCACAAGCTTTCTTTTTAAAATTTTTTTTCAAAAAAATGCCAGGGGAGTGGGGAGTCCCAGGGCCTGCCCATGACCCCTGGCTTTCACAACCTCTCTGCAAACCCCCTGTATCAACCCTAACAGGGTAGATGAGGGGAAGAGGTGGGAACATGATAACCTTGGGGGGTAGCGCAGTCACCCAGCGCTCATCTACCATGTGCACCAAGTTGCTCAACTGTGATAGGGGGTCCACTTGGGCCTCAGGACCCCTTTTGTCCTAAAGGGATACTGTTCCCTATTCAGGTGCAGAGGCTGGTCTACAGGACTCACAAATAACATGTCAGGAGGGCATGCTTGATTCTGTATATAGTTCTTTTGGCTATCAATTGGTCCAGGTTCAACGGGTCTCTGGCAATCAATATCATCGCTGTATTAAGAGGCTGTGTTATTGTCAGACATATAGTATGCCACGGAAAGACTTGGCATCTATCATGGGTACTCCAGTACCCACAAGAGATTTATAGTCCATGGAATCGCCATTCTGAGGATGGGGCTTAGGACCCACTGGGGAAGAGGTGGGAAAATTAATCTATGAACAACAATCCATATTGACTATCAGACTGAGGACTGGCAATAGTTTCGTCCATGCTTTGCAGGGTGTGGGGGGATAGTGGGCTTGGGTGAGGGATCATTATGTGAGCGTCCTGGCTCAGGTTTGATGCACAAATGAAATTGTCCTCACACCTATTATTAAGGGAATTTGTAAATCACCAACTTCAAATTTTTGGCAGCATCATGAGGTTCTCATTTCGCCATAGCCTCATTCATTGGGGAATGTCCCTGGTAAGTCAATTCAATCTAATCTGAGTGAATTCCTGGGTGAGGATATTTTTCCTTCATTTCATGAAGCAATGGATTGGCAGGCCAGTTCTCCTGGTAAGATCTCTTGGTTTCCGCCTCTTAAAGGCCAATGGCGAAAATAACAGGGAGAAGGTGACTGCTATTACTTAGGATAGAGAGTGGGGCCTTCCATTGGGTAAGGTGGTCTCATCAAGTGTGACAGGATTTTTAAATGTGCTATGTTTTAAAATTTTGGACTGATCTTTTTTGTCAGAAATTATTGTTTTACTGAAGGAGAGTACAAAATAACAGCATTTTACTATAAACAGAGCACTAGTTTATATAGCGTCAACCAAAAAGGAGGAGCAGTTTAAACTGTATTATAACAACTGGACTGCTGGCAAATATTTCCTAGATGGTGGAATTATCCATTATATCTTGCGAGTTGTCTGTTGTTCATTGGGGCTTCCATAATTGGATACAGCAGATGGCTCTCCTAATGTTTTTGACTTGGAATCTACTCCATTTTTGGGTATTGGTGTTTTTGTCCTGTGGTTTCATCCTTTTTGAGACTCTCACACTGGCATGCCCAACAAATTTTCAGTCTTTTTCTTTGGGATTTTCCCCTCAATTAGTTGTGACATTTGTGACCCTTCCATGGATTTGATTAGAAGTCAGTGATGATGGAACGTACTTGGAAGCAAATGCCCCAAAATTTTTTATAGCACACTTATGGCGGATTTTGTGAAGATTGGGGGTTCGGGGAGTCAGCTGACATATGGGAGGTGTCAGCATATTTGGGGGGAGTGGTGGCCACCCATCACTTATTGAAGGTGTGCCTTAAGTCCACTAATTTTTCTATAGGCAACGCCCTATGGCATTTCCTTTCTTCATGCAGAAAGGGATATTTTCCTATACAGCCTAATATCAGCGGCGGGGGTCCTTACATTACCTTGATCAAATGAGAAAATAATTTAAACCCATTTTAAAAAAATTAATTTCACTTCAAGGTTAGGGTTTAATCCCAGGTATTTCATGGCTGACTCACTGATGGCTCCCCATTTGGCTAAGGAACAGTGGTCAAGCCAACCTCTCCTTTGGGTCTTATGGAATTGCTTATGTACCAATATAAGTTAGCACTGACATTTAGGGGTTCCTTTGTTCTCACTGTCACTGATAAATAAAAAACTTAAAACCATTATAATTTAGAGTAAAATTTATATTTTAGTTAATTGGTAAGTTTTTTTGTGGTGCAACGCGGCAGATTATATTTAAACTGGTAATGATGTAAATGTCACCCAGTATTTAATGGCAAAATTAAACTAAAAAAAACTATTTTAGGAATAGGAGCCTAATTAATCTCAGCATCAATGGCTGGCTGAGAAATAAACTAAAATTAAAGTTTTACCAATTTTTAATTAAACCAATTTATTCACTATTCCCCTAAGTGAAATTTGATACCCATTGCTGTGATGGAGTTACTTTAGGTCCTGGCATAAGAGAGACCATAACTTGTAAAACTTTTCATTACAATTTCCAGTTTTAAACTCCCTCATTGTATATGCTTGTCTTCATACACTTGCATCCATTTTTCTAGGGTTGTTACTCCCTTAATCACGGCAGCCATTTGTGCTGAATTTTTGTTTGATCCAAGTCTTGGCTGTTGTATGTATAACCCCCACCCATCCCAGTCTGCTGTTTCTGCCAGTGGGGAATGATCCTCCCAATATCTACTTACTTTTGAAATGCTTTACCTGCAGGGTTTTTTTAGATGTTTTTGACCCCATGCTCTCCCAATTGTGGACTTGGTTGATATTGATCCCATAGTGAATCCATTATCTAAAGTGGGGGGTGAAACCATTCTGATCCATTTAATAACAGCCTCACATCCACCCCCTGAAATGGCCCCTTTAGCCAATTTCTTTTGATCCACCCACCTTCAGGGTTGTTGTGGTAGAGGGTTCTCATATAGTACCATTTAAGACCTCAGTTATCTTAAACCCTTCTGCAAACTTTGGCATCACTTCCTTTGAGTTGAGTGTGATGTATTATTTGGTATTAACTTCCTTATTTAGGTTTCATTTGCCCGTCAGTAAAATCAATGCATCAGAAAAATTTCTATAAAAATGGAAAGTTTTGTAGAAAGGGAAACCTGAACTCTTGACCATCTAAGCCTTCTTGGTGGATATGCCTTCCCTTTTAAAATTTTACCATGTTGTGGAGATTGATGCTGGCATACAACCATGCTTTGGCATTCCGGGGGCCTTCATATTGCTGTTTTGATGTTTGATGGTCATTCAAAGCCCGAAAATTCTAAGTTGTGTTCAGTTCAGACATGGGAGGGTTTAAAAAAATTTTTGCCATCTTAATGGGGATCTGATTGTCCAACCAACTTTTTTCTGAAAACAAAGGACTTATGCTATGCATTTTGGTGGCAGTCTAAGGGTAAAGACTTTCACAACCTAGAGCTCAGCCTTTCATGTGAGAATTAAAGCGCTTTCCCATTACTTAATATACCAGGCAGTAATGCCCCCACAAGCCATAATATCTTTTTGCATCAGCATAAATTGATGGTTGTGTTTTGCTGTACCGTCATGTGCTTTGGCAGATCACAAGTTAAAAACATTATTCCCTATTTTGGGTTTTTGCAAATTCTTTTTTGAGTATACAGATGATTAAATCTGATCCCGATTCTACAGTAATCTTACTGGATATTCAGCCTGATAAGCCTAAATAAAAATTTGGTATTAATTGCCATTAGGGTGATCCCCCAAATTTTGTTTTGAATTGAACTTATTGACAGATGACTTTATTTGGAAAATTTTTTTTCCCCACAGTTGGAAGCCTTCTGCTTTTGAAATGTTTGGCTGGGACTTGCTAAGACTATGGGGCCAAAGCCATTTTTGGCTCAATCACATCCTCAGAATACTGGGCAGTGAATGATTTGGTTCATCCCTAGGCTTGAGTCAGCCTGCACCTCAAGGGCCTCATTAAGGTCAAACTAAAAGACTTGGGTCATGGGCTCTGCTGTGGTGGTATTGGTGTCTATGCTGCTTATAGTTTAATG
>JAKSZP010019273.1:0-23061 GCA_022478985.1 Massospora cicadina
GGGGTCCCCTTATCGCAGGCCCCTTTGAGGACGGACTACTTCCGTTAGGAAACCTGGGCCGCGCACTGCCATTGTTGCAGATTCCGTGAGTAGCATCACCCAGTTAATGAAGCGGGGAGGTAGGCGGAATTGTTGGAGGCAGGCCCTAAGGTATTCCCAGTTTACTCTATCATAGGCCTTTTGTTGGTCCAAGAAAACAAGTGCTCCAGAGGCTGTGGACTGACACACATTAGCCACAGAGTGCACGTTATCCCAAATTGACCTTCTGGGGATGAAACCAAATTGTTCTGGGGAGATGGTGGCGGATGCTACAGTCCCTAAACGGTTAGCCAGGATTTTGGTTAAAATTTTGGTGTCTGTGTTTGTTGGAGAAATGGGGCGCCAGTTGGCTAAGTCTAGCCTATCCCCTTTCTTGAAGAGTGTGACCCTAAAGGCCTCATGTCCTCCTGGTAGGAGGTGCGTTTCCAACAGGCTTTGGTTGAGTGAGGCTAGCAGCAATGGGGATATATATTTAAAATATTTTTTGTATAACTCAAATGGAATGCCATCTGTTCCTGGGCATTTTCAGTTTGGTGCACCACGAATGGTATTCCATAATTCGTTTGGAGTAATTAAATTCGTTATTTCCGGGTATCAGAAAACAGTGCAGATATGAGCTTGGTCAAGAAATTCTGCCATTTCGGCTGGCTGAATTGGTTTGGCTTGGTATAACTTGGAGTAATATCTTTGCATTTCGATTGCCACTTCGGCCAAAGTGTGTCCACAATAGAATTATCTGATCTTTGCACCTGTGTGCAGGCCACGCTCTGGCATGGTGCAAAATTTTTTTTGAAGAAGTATGCGGTGCACTTGTCGCCTTTAGTGATGCGTGTGGCCTGTATTGGACACAAACCCGATGTTTGTGTTGCCTTTCAAGTGCGTTGAGGTGGGCAGCTGCCTCCGCCCACTTCTGGACCCATGCAGGGCTATATCCTGAGGCTGGAATGTTGGACTCCAAGTGGGTCAATTCTGCCAGCGCACGCGATATAACCACCGATGTGGCTCATGAGCATCTGGATGAGAGATGGCGATAGTGGCAGATAGTGTCTTCTTTGAAAGTTGCCCATGTGGAAATGGGGTCCGTACAAAATGGTGCAACAAACAATTTTGCCAAAGTTGCCTCTTCCACCCACGTGGAAAATCCTGGCGACGTGAGCTCTGGAAGGTGTATTTTGCACCAATGTGGGGCCTTTGCAACTGTGACAGGTAAGTGGTATGTTATCGAGACCAGTTGATGGTCAGAGAATTCCATTTTCGTTGGTTTGAAGTTGGAGATGTGGGGTTGGAATTTCGCCGGCGCTAGAATAAGGTCAATGCGGGTCATGGACCTTAATTGGCCGTTGTGGACGTGGGGATGTGTAATGTTTTTGAGCAGTGGGGCATGTCATGGCAGCGCGTCCATTAACCCAAGGGTGGCTTTTAGAATGCGTAGTTCTACGTGACCCTGTGGGGCGTGGGGTGAGGGTGGCCACCGGTCCATTGGTGAGGTTAGCCAACAGTTCATGTTGCCATATAGGAAAGAATTGGGGGGTAGCGGGAGGGATTTGACCAATGAGAAAAATTCCTGACACTCATGTGCACCGTTTGGGGTGTAAATGTTGACGATTGTGTGTACAACATCAGCCCATGAGAAGGTGACAACGAGCACTCGGCCATTTAGGAATGTTTCTGAAGATGTAAATTTGAAAAAATTGTTTTTCTGAATTAGCACCCCACAGTGCTTCGACCAAAAGGATAGGGATGGTAGGAGCATTGTTTTCCAAGCTTCCTCGGAACCTCGTGGACAGTGGGACTCCTGGATGGCCAGGATATCCATGGGTAGATTATTTTGTAAAAAAACTCAGTTTCCTAGCCCAGGATGGGGAGGCCTTGAGTCTGGCGATATTCAGTGTCCCTAGAGTGAAGGTTTCCCCCATTGCACCTTAGGTGCGAGGGGGTGGGCCCCCAGGCCCACCAGCCTCTTCCAGGTCCCCACGGGCTTTCACAGCAGTGTGGGTATTAGCAGCAACGCTATTGGGGTTTTTGTTAATTTTTGCAGAAAGAGTCGCGTTGGCTTTGGCCTTCACTTTTTGTTTTCCCGACATCGGATGAATTTTTTGTGGTGCGGATAAGTTTGGTGCACCATCAAGTGGGCTAAAAATTTTTTTTCAGTTGGGATAGGTCCCAAGTTGGTTTCAACCAGGGCTTGGGTGCAGCAATTGGGTGAGATCAAAACTCCCATCGGATCCTCAGATTGAGTGGCCCGTTTGGCATGGGCCTCCCAATCTGATTGGGTGATGGATTCCCGAGTTGCTTCCACCGCGAAGGTCTCCATGTCCTCCTGGCGTTGTGAGTGTGGTATGGTGGTAGTGGCCTTGGCCGCTTCCTTGGCCGCGGTCCTATGGGCCTGCTTGGCCTTCTTCTGCTCTTGCGGGGAGATGGGCTTTACCAATAGGTAGCAGCCTTGTGCTCCCCACGGGAAAGCCTCCTTGGTGCTTGCGGTTGGTTCGTAGTGCGCCTCTCCGCTGGCCATGGCTGCCAAGGGGTGCTCTTGGAATGTGACGCCCTCTTTGATGGGGCATGCATGCGCCTTATGGCCAAACGCGTCACAGTGGGTGCAAATGGGGGCGCGCTGTCCACGGTTACCCGGAATGGGTGGGTGGTGTGCCCTGCGATGTCAATAAAGGTGGAGTGCGGGATCTGGGTTAGGTCCTTCATGATCTCCTCGGTTGGGGTCAGAACTGCAATGGCTTTGCCAGTGCACAGGTGTGGCATCAGCGTGAAACGTTGCATTTCAAAAGATTGTATTTCGCCATATATGGCGAGACCATCTTTCAGGTGTTGCTCCAAAATGTCACGTTTTACTGTAGTAGGCAAAAAGTCAAACGTGAGGAAAATTTGGTTTGATTTTGTCCATCTGGTGCGTTTAGTTTCAATGACCCGTTGCCCTTTGGGGAGGTCAACCACTATGTGCACTGCTGCAGCCTCGTCTGCTGCTATTTTGCTTTCAAAACCTAGGTCCAGCCAAACGCGTGACATGGAGTGAGGTGCAACGTACACCGCGGTTGGGAAAATTTTGTGTACATCTTCACAAAATTTTTCCCATAGGGCCGTTTTTTGGATGTCCAGATACACACGATCTCCAAATTCCACTGATGAAAGTGGCTGGGAATGTGGCATGTTGATGTACTGGTTGCATCGTGCTTGCCATGTGAGTATCTCTGGGGAAATTGTGACCGCCAGTTTTTTTAGATTTTTTTCTATTCTGCCAGATTCTCTGGGGCGTTTTCAAACGTTAGAGGCCGCGGGCCTTCCGCCTGCTCCTCTTGCCTTGCTTGCCCAACTGCTCCCAGACATGGGCGCAGACTAATCCCCTCTATGAGATTATCAAACTAGGTTTAGTCATGAATTGAATGGGTTGCAAAAGTGTTTGCAACGAGAAAGAAAAGTATTTTTAATATTATTTTAATTATTACTAATTATTTATTTTTATTATATCCAAATTTTTTAATTAGTTTAATTTTTCTTTTTTTTTTTTCTTTTTTTTTCTTTTTGTATTATAATTTTTTATATAATGGATGAAAGAACTTAGTGTGTACTTGATTCACAACCCAGCCGCCTTGATCCTTAATGTTATATACATCTTCAGATGATTTCTCCAATATAATAAATGGACCCTTCCAAAGCGAGGCTAGCTTGTGCGCACGGCCTGCGCTATGAGTGTCACAATATACTACTAGATCTCCTTCCTTAAACTTAGTCACCATAGCTTGTTTAGCATCATTGTAGCTCTTCTGAGTAGTTTTTTGACTAATTGCGTTTTAATAAGTTTCAGATTGCAACTTGATTAAGGTCTTTGCTAGTTGCTCAACATAGTTATTTGGGTTAATTGCGTTAATTGAACTGACTACCAAATATAATAATGGAGACAGAGTGGGCTGTCTACCATACAGAAGTCAAAACAGAGAGTGGCCTATACTGCTGTGGTGTCTGATATTGTACGCAAACATGGTAGCACTAATTGAAGTTGCCCATTGTGAAGGCGCCAAGGCTGCGTTTTTTCATAAAATGCTGACTAAAGTGCCATTCACTCGCTCTACCATTCATTAGTCTCAGGATGGTATGGTGTTGACAACGCTCATTTGATAGACATCAACTCATTTAACTGTTATACCATTTGGGCAGTAAAATTCGTGCCATTGTCTGTCAAGATCTTCTGGGGGCATCCGTGCTTATAAATAATATTATCCATAATGAACTTGGCAGTAGTTAGAGCCCCAACGTCTCAAATTGCTTTTGTTTCCACCCATTTCATTAGATGGTAAATAGCAACAATTATGTATTTGTTGCCTAGACTACTCACAGGCAAAGGGCCAATTACATCAATTGACACGGTATGCCAGGCCCAGTCAGGTTTGATCAAACAATATTTCACATCCAACTTCATAGGTTTTGCAATTTGGCATGAATGACATTTATTGAGCCATCTTGGATATCGAATTGCATGTAATCCTAATAGTAACTGGCTCAAATTAATTCTAGTGTCTTGGTCATTAACCTATGTCCGACAGCCTTTTGTGCTTGTGTAATAATCTCCATTTGGTCAGAAGGTTTTGGGAAGTTTTGACGTTGTTCATCAGACTTAAGCTTGTATAGAACTCCATTTCAATATTTGGTATCAATTTGTGTTTTTTAAATCACTTTTTGGACTTTGGTTGGTTTATCTCCATACTTTTGGTTAATCATTTTTTCATGAAGCTCATCGGCCAAACTGCTCAGGACAGCTACAATAGTAAGTTGCAATAGTCCATCTGCATTTTGATGGGCCGCTCCAGATCTATGAATAATTTCATAATCATATGCTTGTAATTTCAGAGCCCAGCGGGCTAACCATCCTTCAGGTTCCTTGAGATTGTGGAGCCATTGTAATGAGCTGTGATCCATCACTACTTGAAACTTGGTGCCATGAATGTAAACTAGAAATTGTTTACAAGCATAGAGGACAGCCAAACATTCTCTTTCAGTCACCATATAATTACACTCATGCTTATTCAGCATTCTGCTGCAATAAGCTACCAGATGCTCCTTGCCATCATCCCCAATCTGCAATAGCACACCACCAATTGCAGTCAATGAGGCGTCAGTTTGTATGATAAAAGGCTGCTGAAATCTGGATATTGGAGGATAGGCGCCGAGCTCATTTTGTTTTTCAAACCTCAAAGGCTTGTTGGCATTCCTCTGCCCAGCAGAAATGAACTCCTCCTTGTAGTAAGTAGAATAGAGGCTCAGAAATCTTTGCAAACCCTTCTATAAATCTTCAATAGTTTCCTACCATGCCTAAGAACACTTGAACATCTCTCATACTAATCAGAGGTTGCATTTTGTTAATCGCCTCCACCTTTTGAGGCTGAGGATGCAAGCCCTTGGAATCAATGACGAACCTGAGGTATTCCAATTGTTCTTGATAGAATTGGAATTTTCTAGGGTTTATCTTCAGATTGGCCTTCAACAGCTGTTTAAACACTTGTTCGAGGTGCTCCAGATATTTGGAAAACGTTCGTGAAAAGAAATTAATGTCATCCAGGTACACCAGAACTCAGGACAATTTAAGGTTCTCAAAATCGTGTCCATTGCGCGCTGAAAGGTTGCCAGCGCGTTACACAGCCCCTGTGGCATGCATGTCAGTTGAAAAAGCCCTTGAGCAGCAATCATCGCGCACTTTTCCTGCTCCTCTGGTAGCAGCTCAATTTGCCAATATCCTGAGATGAGGTCCATTGCGGTAAAATATTTTGTCCCTCCCAGACGGTCCAGAGCATCATCAATTCTGGGCAATGGATACAAATATTTTTTATAATGGCATTGAGGCATTGATAATCAATCACAACTCAATTGCTGCCAACTTTTTTCTTTACAATTAAATAAGGGCTGGCCCATGGGCTTTTGGATGGCACTATCATTCCACTTTTCAACAATTTGTCTAGATCTTCACCAAGAATATTGTCACTAACCCTGGGGCGCCGAATTGTCTCATTCTAATAGGCATATGGTCCCCAGTATCAACAAAATGCTGTACTCCTTTTGCACAACCTAAATATTGGTCATCTTTAGTAGGAATTTTGGAGTATCAAACAACTCTAGTGCTTCATCCTTCTGTTGCTCTGATAATCTGGTAAACAATTCTTGAGAAATTACAGTATGTGCCCCAAGGGTTTCAGTCATTAAGCCGAACTTGGATAAGTCACCAAATTCTACGACTGATTATAACTTGTCCCTCAGAAACGGATGCACAAAAGTGACTACTTGATATTTCTCAACCTTAATATTTTGGCTGGTCAAATTTACTAGTAAGACATCAATCTCTCTATGCCCCAGTATAAGTATATCAGGAGCCACACTAGGTTCCATTTGAGAACAATGCTATGGGGATACAACCTCCCTGTATAGTCCTTCTGGAATATCCAGTGTGGTCCCAGTACTCATAACCAGTTGATGGCCTGGAGCTATTGTCGCATCCTTATTCACATGTAGAGGTATTCCTCAATTTTTTTAATGGTAGTTGGCATAGGGCGGCTTTGATTTCCCCGCTAAATATATCCTACAGGTATTATCCCATCAGCATAAGATATATTAATAAAATTTCTATGACAGCTTGTGGGCTTCATATTGTTGTGAGATTGATAAATTGGAAGTGATTGGCCCAATATTGTCAAGATGTTTTCCTTAAAATTGCTTGAGATCCCATAGGTCCTTAAAAAACTGTTACAATTAATATGTCATAATTGGCGTTTGGAAGCACTATAGCGGGTGCAGCTACTACCAAAGCTCCAAATAGCATTGACAAAGCGCTGTAAGCTCCTTCACTCATAGTGCTGTCAAGGCCTGCAGTCCCATATTCTTGATGATGGTCAATGTCTGGAGCTATTTTCAATTTCTTAACCAGCTTCGTGGAAATAATGTTTACAGGCGCTCCACTATCAACAATAGCTACAACTCTGATCTTGTTGACCAGGATTTCCGCATAAGTGCACTCAGAGTAGTAAGAATCAATAGAGTTTACTAAGTGAATATGGTAAGAATTCAGGGAGCTAAGAGTGTGCTTCAGAGTATTCCCAATACTGGGACATTCATTGATGAATGTGTCGATTGGCATTGCTATATTGACCCCTTTAAGGCTTGGAGTATCTGCTGCATTGCTCAGCCCTTTGGCTGGAATATTCTCAAGTATTTGTTGCACATAGGGTTTAGTGGCTACTTCATAGGCTTCAGGTATGACAACCTTACTATGGGAGTGAGTTACCTCATGTACATTCAAAGAATCTTCATTTGATACTAAAATAGCATCGTTTTCATTGTTAAATGAGGTCCCATAGCCAGCGTTTTCTTGTCGATCAGGTGGGACTGGTGTCTTAGGCACAATAGAGCGTCCCATATCTATTGTGCTTGTTCTTTTCTCTCCTCTTGCACAGTATTGGGAAGGACTACGTTGACATTTCATTGATGGCATCAGGGAGCAAAATTGACCTTTATGATTGCAATTCAAGCAAGTAATCTCACTCACTGGCTGTAGGGCTACCATAATTGAGTTTTGCTCATTTTTTACAGGTGGATTATTGTCAATCTTATTATTGGTTTTGAAGGGCTTTCCAGCAGAGGCAGCAGGTCCTGATATGTATCCAGTATTAGAGGGCCGTAATTTTTTGAGCATCTGTGCAAATAATCAACCAATTCAGATGCTGCATGGTTTTGCATGAAAGCAGACGATAAAGTGTTTGATAAATTTGGGTAAGCTTCTACTGCATGTTCTAGTGCAATCTTAGCGTCAAAATCGACCATAGCTTGTGCGCCTAGGAGAACTTGAGCTTTGAAATAGAATTGATCCACAAATTTGTCAATAGCTTCATCTTTTTAAAGCGAATGTTCATAAACTTAGATTTTCTGGTCAACATTTGTTCTGGACCTCCAAATTCATGAATCACAGCCTCCTTGACTTTGGCATATGTTGGATTTTCATTAATGTGAGGCATAATCAACTCAATGCTCCACTCATCCAAGCAGTTAATCATTATGGCTGCTTTGTTATGGTCGCTGGCCCCATACATGGCCATTTCAAAGCATTTGATAAATGTGGTAATACTTCCGTTCTTGTCAAAAGCAAGCAGGTTTGCTGGTTTATATTTATCACTTCCTATCTGGTTATCACAATTACTTCTTTGTTGACTAGAGCCAGGTGTACTAGGGCGCTGAGTCATCATATCCCGGTTTGAGGTGTTAGGGTTGGCCAAAGCAACCATACTGCTAGGCATTTGTTGACGTGGCCCAGCGTCTGTTTTGGTAGCCATTTCTGAAGCTTCGTCCTCATAATATTTGGATGAATTTTCAGTCAAGTGGTCTTTAGCACAATGACAACGTCTGTCATCCAGAGCTCAAATTTACTCATTGAATTCATTTTCAAATTGACACGATTTTGGTTTTTTAACTTTAAATTGCAATTTCCTCATTCAAGCTAGTGGCTTGTAGTTGCAGGGTGGAAATCACTTGGTCCTTTTCTTTTATTGTCTTCCTGCACTGGTTTAATTCTCCATGGAAATTATAATTTGGCTCATTAATAGCAGTAACATCATCATTGAGATTATTAATCTGTAGATTTAGATGATAAATAGAGTCTTGATTTTTTTTTCTTTTTGCCCGTTGGCCCTCAAATTATGTTTTCCAGTTATTGATTTTTCCAGTGTATTCATCCTTCATCTGCAAAATTTGGGCGCTCAGGCGTCAATACTGGTCACAAAATTCATCGTTATGGTTTAACTGCACCTCTTGGGCTTAGTGATTAAGCCTCATGAACTCTGAAGCATTAATGGAAGTCTGAGTGATATTGCTGACCCAAGATTTGGTGACTCCTCTTTCCTCAAAAAAATTGTCAAAGATGGGATGCAATCTGTCATTTAGCTCATGTGCTAATTCAGCTACCCGGTCATTAGCCCAAGTGGCTAATTTATAATTCGCCTCCAAACTTGAATGGACCTCAGCAAAGTTGGCTTCCAATCGCTCATTTAAAATTTGGCCCACTTGGATGGAGTTGTGTGCGAAGTTTATCAACTCATTAATGGCTGCATGATGGCATGAAATTGTCATCTGAGAATTTCTAGAGGTGGGATGTACAAATTTAATTAAGTATTGGGCGATATTCTCTATCCCAATTAAATTGTTTTGGATCTGAGCTACACTTAATTGATGAAGAGCTAGATATCTCATCCACAACACATCTTACTGTCATTGGCAAAAAAAGAATTGCTACTAATATCCGCGACCCTTGTCCTATTTGATACCCTCTTAACAACTGCTGTTTAAGACGTTCCAGCTCTTCAGGTGAAATGGGTTCGTTGGGATAGGTAATAATGGGTACATTTTTACAATCAATATGGGACACAGTCATTTCAGTATTCCCATTGGGTCCGGTGATGGCTCTGAATAATTGATTGGGATTGCTCCCCTGCTCAGCGCGGTCACCATATGCGTTCCCAGCCATGAGAGCCACTTGTTGAATTTTGGTCCTATTCAGATGGCTGGTTCTTCTTCTGCATTGGGATGGAGTTTTGTACATCTATTGTATGACGACAATAGACTAGATGGTGACTTTAATTTAAGATATAACTCCTTGGTAATAGCACTTTAAAGTTGTATTCTCCTGTTGTTACTTGGACGATGGCACGCTTCCTTGATCTTACTGATCCCAAGTAAATTCTCAACTAATACAAAGTAAAGTTTTAAGCACAAAAAGCTTATATGTAAACTATAAACTGGTGGTAAAAGTTGAATGTTGTTTAATAGCATCAACTTGGAGGTAATTTATAGGGTCAATGTTCACCACATCTTACCCATGACGTCTCATTTTCAATGGCACTTGGCCAAAGGAACATGTAAAATGTTTGTTTGAGGGTCTACAAATACTTCAACTCAGGGCACCTTGCTCAGCCTCAGGGTCAGTGTAAACAACGTCATCATTTTCAAGATGGCGTTTTATATGCGTCTGCAAATAGCTAAACTGATTCTCTTTCACAAGCGATTGGCAGCACATACCAAGGCGATTCATATCACTAATTAATAATTAATTTGACCAAAAACTCAACTGACATTAAAAGCTAATTAAGGCATAGCCCAACAAAGCCCATGTGCCCGAGTCATTAAGTCAAAACTTAATTTAAGTCTGACTTAACCAACAAAGCCCTCAAGCCAGTGTCATCATAGTTGAATATTATTAAGTGAAATCGCCAGGCCGCGGATCCTAAGCTTTGCATAAGCTTAGAATATACCTGATCCACACTCTCTGATATCTGATATGAATTATAATAAGTTTAAGCATTCTAACATTATTATGTCTATAACGAATATCTGACTATTAGGTCCAGTAAATTACTTAATACACCATCTCTTAAAGGACTTGAAATCCTATGGAGAAATTAAGCAATTCAAGATGCAAAGTGTCCAGATGATTGCAACCCTTAGCACAGGGAAGAAAATTCAATTATTTCCCCAAGCCTGGAGGTATCAGAGGATCTCACAAAAATCTCCTATATCACATCCATTTGCTATTGACAGGAAAAATTCCAATTATTTAGTGCTACAGTGGAGAGTGCGCCATCCATATGTAACGACTGTTGGGCCTTTAGGCACAAAATTAATGTCTGTCCCATTAAGAAAAAGGCCTAAGAGAAATGGAACTATGTGAGGAGGAAATGGGCGAAGATGACTCAGAGTATGAAAAAATCACTGATACCACACAAGCATATAACAGGGGAAAATTCAGACAATATAAAAATTATCAACCCTATATCTCAAAGGAGCTTAAAATGGCCAACCATGATTGCAAGTTTGCTGAAGCCAAGGCAAAGGCCTCAGAAGAATCATCCATCTCTCCATAAACAGAATCAGGAAGACATGGAAGAACTAGCAATAATAAGCCAATCAAATTCCACAGAAAACCAAGCAACCAATCCAAACAGACAGGATTGGTAAAACCTGATTTGGAAGCAAATTTTTTAGCACAGGGGTTTGGCACATCACCCAAAATTAAGAATTACAACCCAGATGGGATTAAAAATAAACAGTTGAATGCGTTAGACAAAAACTGTGTCCAATGAGAACACACAAGTGCACATCAATAGTAATTGAAAGCCAACAAAGGCAAGAAGGAATAAAACAGCAGTAGTGAAATGGCAGAATATACCCAGTGCCTACTCATCATTATGGCACCTTCAGCAAGGACACAAAGGTGAGCAAAGAGGGTGAGGGAGTAGATTTGGGGCCCTGCTAACCACTCCTGAGGCGCAATAGGCGTCTCAGTAGAGATAGAGATGATGAACATAGCAGGACTCAAGGCCTTAACATCCCAGGCCAAGAAGTCGAGTCTCCTGCACAACCCCTCTGTGGACATCCTGGCGGTGCAGAAAACCCACTGTCCACAGGGTAGGAGGAGATATGGGTAAGCACGCTCCTTCCAACAATATCATTTTGATTGCAACACAGTGGGGTAATAGAATCTGGAAACCAAAAAAATAGATTCATTAATAAAAACTCGTTTTTGGATGGCTGTGTACTAGCCATTACCTTCTCATGGCATAAAGATGTGTGCACAATAGCAACATGTATGCACCAAACTGTACATTGTATCATCATGAGTTTCTATTGGACTTGACACACCTCCATCTTCCAGCAAACACTTTAATCATGAGAGACATGAACTGCTAGATCAACCCAGACACTGACTGATGGCCACACACAACGAGGCACAACAAGGGCATGTGAACTTTGCATGTTAAAAGCCACCTTACCTATATGATCCTTTACCTAAACGGTCGTTCTTCCAGAAGAACAAGACATTCCCACATGTACACAATAGTAAACTTAATTTAATGTTACTTATAGACCTAATACTTATGCCACTAATTTTCCGACACCAAATATATAAATTCAAAATGACAAAAATGAATTTTCTGACCATTGTCTAGTTTTGGTGTCCTTCATACTATCAAAAATAATTATTCAAGCACCCAGGTGGTGCAGAATATGCCCAGAAAACTTATCTGACTCAGAATTTTACTCTTAGGTGGAGGAAATATCCTTTTTATTTTACTGAGGTAAGCAGACCAGGGGATGGACATTATCAATTATAAATAAGGCTAAGAGAATAACTGACAAATATAAAATTGGGCACCCCAGGGTACTCAAGTTACCCCTGTTACCAGCGGGAATACCAGGTATGGGGGTTGGTGCGCTACTCCGAGGGGATTTCCCCTGCTATGGAGCAGGTGTGAAGGAAAGGGTCTGTGTGGAGGAACTAGAGTGGGAACCATGATTATATGAGCACTTTTTGCCTTGGTCTCATATATCCATAGAGCCAGGCTTGGAAGTGCTCTAGTAAGTGTACATGGATTCTGCTAATAACCTCATGAATGGTTGGGACCGTGCCCTTGAATGCATCTAATGCAATTGTGTGGATTGTCCACATTGCAATGGGTATTATTAGGGAACGGAGGGTGGATGGGATTGGTGACTTGATCAGGAGCGCAAAGATGCTCTTTGATATCATGAATTACTGTTCGTTTTGGATCTTGAGCAGGCGTGCGACTTCCTGCCATATAGCTTTGGTTGGGGGGCATGTTTCTAGGCGGTGATGTAGGGATCCCTCCCCTCCACATACTGCACATGTTTTGTGGAGGGAGTTGGAACAGTCTGCTGTCCTATAAGTCCTTCTCAGATAGCGCCAAGCGTTTGCTCTTATCCTCAGCTGTAGGAGTGGGTGGTGAGTCATTTACACTTTGCCTTCTGTGTGGTTAAATCATAGGGAATGTCCAACATATCTAGGTATTCTATCCTAGCTATGTTTGGGTTGTTGCAATCATACTCTCTGGGGGTGGTTTTCTGGGTTTCCTAATTTTATTGGGGGCTGGGTCGTCCCCTTCCCTATATAGTACCAATTTTCTCTATGGTCCATCCCATACGGCGGATAGTTTGGAGGATATGTTTGAAATGAGGGGAGGTTCCATGCAGTCCCGTTGCAGTAGGGTGCTTGGCAAGGTATGAAAGTAGTCTGGACTATGTGGGTTGGTTAATTTGAGCGCCTGTGCAAAGTTAGTCCTTGCTGCTCTGGACCAGTGTTGTTGCGGGAGTTCTGGAGCAAGGACTTCCTTTATTCATGTAACTAGGATGTGATTGGCGTGGCTCTTTAAATCTATTAGTCTCATGCCTCCGCTTAAGCGTGGGCCAAATAGTGTTTCCATCCGTATATAGGAGGTTGAGAGCTAGGACACAGCCAGCCTTGGATGATCACGCGGATTGAGGTTATAAAGGTAGGTGAGAAGGCAATTGCGTGGGCCTGGTACCACAGTATTGGGAGGATGAGCGAGTTAGCAACTGTAACTCGTCCTGTTAATCCTGGGGCTCTTCCCTTGAGGGAGGTGACGCGTTTGGATACCCGTTGTAAAAGGTTACTTTCCATTGTCTCATTAGCATATCCCTTGATTCTAGCAAGATTCCAAGGTGTCATAAAGGATTGGTGGTGGGAGGTGTTGCAAAGGGTAAAAGGGTTGGGTTTTTTCTTAGTGTGTTGATATGAGGTTCTAATGTTGTGGCCCAATTGTTTGTGTATTTGCCTAAGAGGATGATTTCTGTCTTTCTTTTGTTGAGCGATGCATTGCTCACCTTAAAGTATTCCTCTAGAGTGCGTTCCAGCTGTCGGACATCTTCATTGTTTGCTATGCCTGCTATGCAGTCATCCGCAAAGGCCAGTATCTTGACTGTTGGTTGTCCTTATGCGGTTATCCCCATGAGACGTGAGTCAGTTACTCGGAGGAGTGGTTCAAAGCTGAAATTGTATAGCAGTGGGCTGAGGGGATCCCCTTGTTTGAGCCATCTGTGTGGTTTAATCTTGTTTGTTAGGAATCCAGGGCCGCATACAGCCATGGTTGCAGATTCTTTTAGGAGCATCGCCCATTATATAAATCCTAGTGGGAGTTTGTAGGCATGTAGACATTCTTTTAGGTATGTCCAGCTAACATGGTCATACACCTTTTCCTGATCCAAGAAGATTAGGGCACCAGTTGCTTTGGATTGACAAATGTTTGCAAAAGGGTGAATGTTGTTCCAGATTGAACGCCCTGGTATAAACCCAAACTGGTTGGGTGATAGGACGTCAGATGCAATTGCGCCTAATCTAGCTGCTAAAATTTTTGTAAGAATTTTTGTGTAAGTATTGGAGAGTGCAATTGGGCGCAAGTTGGCCAGGTCCAACTTGTCACCCTTTTTATACAAGGTTATAAAATAGGATTCATGACCTCCTGGTAATAGGCGTGTTTCCAACAAGCTCTGGTTCATGGACGCCAATAAGAAGGGGCAATTTGTTGAAAATATTCTTTATAAAATTCGTAGGGTATCCAATCTGGCCCTGGGCATTTCCTACATGGTGCAATGCAAATTGTCTCCCAAAGCTCCTCCTGTGTAATAAGGGATAGTATATTGTAATTCAGTGGTGTACTTTGTATCTTAGCAGTTTGCATAAATTCTTTAATTTTTTGTGGATCTGTTGGCATTTCGCGATATAATTTGGTGTAATAGCAGTGCACTTCCGCCTTGACCTCCTCAGGGTCAGTTGCCATGGTGCCATTGGTCTTGCGGACCTGTGTGCACCTGGGCTGGTTTCTGCGGGAGTGGAATTGGCAGAAAAAGTATGTTGAACAGGTTTCGCCTTCCAATATGAACTTACCTTTGTTCAATACTTTGATTCTGTGTTGGTGTTCAAAAATGAGATTGTTAAGTCGGGCTGAAATTTCTGCCCATTTGCGTCCCCAATTAGGGCTATAGCCAGATCTCAGAGTATTTATTTCCAGGTGGTCTAGTTCCGCCAAGGTACGCTTGATTGTGGCCATGTCCGCGGTGTACTTATGTGATGAAATATGTCAGATTTTGTTTTAAATCCTTTTTGAAATTTCCCATGTTCCAATGGGATCCAAAGTGAATGGGGCTGTGAATTCTGGGTTTGTAGCCTTGTTTTTGACCCAGTCAGATATCTTAGGCAATTTTATATTTTCTGGATGAAGCTTTCTCCAAGGCGACACCTGTGTGTGGGATTGGGTTGGCGCTAACTGCACCATAACAAATCAGTGATCAGAAAAATTGATCTTTTTTGTTATAAATTTGGATATTCTTGAGAGGTGGGATTGTGGGACGAGGATGTGGTCGATGCAACTCATTGATATGAGCACCCCCTCACATATGTTGGGCTTCGTCATGTTGTGAAGGAGTGGTGAACTGGGGGGAAGAGCATCCTGTAAGCCAAGAGATGCCTTCATTGTGAGGAATTCAATGTGTACAGGTGGGTATCCCCTGGGATTAGGCCATCAATCCATATTGGGGTTATCCCAGCAGTTGAAATTGCCTAACATAATGGTATCTGGTGGGAGGGTGAGAGTAGAAATGTTCTCAAAAAATTGTTTTCTCTCAGTTGCAGTGCACGGTGCATAGATACATGATATCAAAATTATTTCCTCATGGCATGTGATTGTTGCTACCAGGACTCGACCGTGCAAGTGTGATGACAAATTGGTAATTTTAAATTTTTTGTTGTTTTGGACAATCACCCCACAGTGAGACATCCATACTGATTGTGGTGGTGCGACCCTGGTTGACCAGGATCCTTCTTCCCTTGTAGACCGTGGGTTTCTTGGATGGCCAAGATGTCTACAAGAGGTTTTCGCAGCAATTCCAGCTTTTTGGCTTGGGATGTATGAGCCCTGGCTCCCACAATGTTTAGCATCCTTATTGACACTGAGGTGCCCGTGGCGCCTCAGGAGCAGTTGGGAGGGCCCTCTGGCCCTATCCCACCGCGGCTCATTTTGGCCATGCTCTGCATCTGTACTCCAACTCTTTCACTGCCATTGTTGGTTCCCTTGATCTGACCCAATGATTCAAGGGAATTGCAGTTTTTTGCATTTGCATCAACTTTTCCCGCACAGGTCTCATTGTCAGACAATCTCCTTTTTGACTTAAGATAAAGAATGTTGGAGGAATGAGTGCCCCCAAATCTGCTACCATGGTTGGCCCATAACCTGCCCAATCTTCAATTATATTTTGCTTATCAACAATATGAGTACCCACAGCAAAAAGCCCTTGGCGGATTCTTGGTGGAATCCTAACTATTGGAAAAAAGTGGTTTATAACAAAAAACAGCTTAAAAAGGTAATAACTAATAATAGGACTACTCTGACTTCTTGGCCAAATTTTGACTGTTCATTAACACACAAATTTGATCACCTTTGAGGTGAGAAGATATTACTCGATGATGATAGGGTGGAAATTAACCAATCATTACCACATGAGTCTAACCACCGCCGAGGTGAGAAGATTTTACTCGCTGGTGATTGGATACAACTCATCAAATCATTACCTCACGGGTCAGTTTTGCCTCAAAATATTTATCTTTGATCTGATAGGCCAAAAGCCTATATTTCCTAATTTAGATGACTCAGCTTTATATACTTTCGCCTCAAATACCCATGGTCTCGAGATTCATACTAGTTTGATTAGGTAATACTAGTATTGAGAAAAGGACCTTTCTTGGTTTTGGCCCTGCTTAAACAATAAAAAACAAAAAAAATTTATAAAAGTGTTTTTATTACTTTTATTTATAAAGTAAATTTATCTCTTTAACAAAGAATTTGTGGCATCCGTTGGTGGATCCCACACTCATATTGATTTGATGCAGATTGTTGATCAGATTTTATATTTTTGAGGTTCAACTTTAGTGAATTTTGCACTGCATTTTCGCCTAAATTGCGGTTGCATTGTTCCTCAGTATGTGCATGACTGATGTCGCTTTGCAACTCAGTCTGATTACTGTGAGGATTTTCTACCTGGGCATATTGTTCTGATTGGTTGGTTCAGTGAATATCTGAAATATCCTCCCAAATTTGTCTGGGGTTAATGGCGGACTCTGCGTGTGCTGCCACTTTGGCTGCTGCTCGCTTGCAGGCTTTTTGTGCCACTTTATGTTGTTTGCTTGTAACTGGGTCCACAATGGAGTATAATCCATCTTCACCCCAGCGGAATGGGTGGTGACCATCAGTCATTTTGGAGAAGTTTTCATTATCTTCATCCATAGCTTCCTCACAAAAATCATTTTCCATTAAGCCCTCTTTCACAGGGCATGCATGTTCCTTGTGGCCCATGAGCCACAGTGGTTGCAAATGGGCGGTGCGCGTTCCAGTGTAACTCAGAATGCGGCTGACTGGCCCCCATCTGCAAAGTGAAATTCTGCTGTGCGGGGAATTCTTTATAAGTCCTCTTCCACTTCTGGGAAAGGGTTGATTACAGCAATAGCTTTGCCCATGCACAGGTTGGGCATCAAGCAAAATCGCTGTAATTTGAGTTGCTGAATTTCTTTGTAGGCCACGAGACCTTTGTGGAGCTCCTCCTCGATTACCTTATGATGAAGGTTGGTGGGGAGCGAGTCAAAAGAGATGAACAAAGTTTTTGCTTTGTTCCATCTGGTGTGCGCGGTGCACACAATTTTTGCCCTAAGGAGGGGCAATTTCCACGCAGATTTTTGCTGCGGCATCAGCTTCATTGGCTGTTTTGAAACCAATATTGATCCAGCCGCAGCCCATGTTGTTGGTGGCTATGTACACCGCATGAGGGAAAAGTGAGGGCTGTGCCTCACATGTTTTCTCCCATAGGGTCAGTGACTCATCCCCTAAGGGTTAGTCTGATCCCATGCTCCACCTTTGACAAAGGTTGGTTGAATTGAATGTACATGTATTGCGCGTGCTTTACAGTAAGTACCATAAACCCAGATGGTGTCTGAGTTTGCGATTTTTTTATGGCTTTGGTTCCTGGTCCCCCTCCATGGCGTTTCTTGCCCTTAGTTGCACCGTTAAGCGCACCACTCGCCACTACGCTCACCCATGTTATATTATTTTTATTGATAAAGTCGCCCGTCCTTCCTGTGTGTGATTATCCTGATTTGCTGTTCAAATTGAATCATAGTAACTAAAGTGTTTGTTACGAGAAAGAAAAATCTGAGGGAATCCCCTTGTTTGAGCCATCTGTGTGGTTTAATCTTGTTTGTTAGGAATCCAGGGCCGCATAAAGCCATGGTTGCAGATTCTGTTAGGAGCATCATACATTTTATGAACCTTGGTGAGTTTGAAGGCATGTAGACATTCTTTTAGGTATGACCAGCTAACACGGTCATACGCCTTTTCCTGATCTAAGAAGACCAGGGCATCAGTTGCTTTAGATTGGCAAATATTTGCAACAGGGTGAATGTTGTTCCAGATTGAACACCTTGGTATAAACCCAAACTGGTTGGGTGATAGGAAGTCAGAGGTTATTGCACCTAGTCTGGCTGCTAAAATTTTTGTAAGAATTTTTGTGTAAGTATTGGAGAGTGCAATTGGGCGCAAGTTGGCCAGGTCCAACTTTTCACCCTTTTTATACAAGGTTATAAAATAGAATTCATGACCTCCTGGTAATAGGCTTGTTACCAACAAGCTCTGGTTCATGGACGCCAATAAGAGGGGGGCAATTTGTTGAAAATATTCTTTATAAAATTCGTAGGGTATCCCATCTGGCCCTGGGCATTTCCTACATGGTGCAATGCAAATTGTCTCCCAAAGCTCCTCCTGTGTAATAAGGGATAGTATATTGTAATTCAGTGGTGTACTTTGTATCTTAGCAGTTTGCATAAATTTTTTAATTTTTTGTGGATCTGTTGGCATTTCGCGATATAATTTGGTGTAATAGCAGTGCACTTCCGCCTTGACCTCCTCAGGGTCAGTTGCCATGGTGCCATTGGTCTTGCGGACCTGTGTGCACCTGGGCTGGTTTCTGCGGGAGTGGAATTGGCGGAAAAAGGATGTTGAACAGGTTTCACCTTCCTTTATGAAATTACCTTTGTTTGATACTTTGATTCTGTGTTGGTGTTCAAAAATGAGATTGTTAATTCGGGCTGAAATTTCTGCCCATTTGCGTCCCCAATTAGGGGCTATAGCCAGATCTCAGAGTATATATTTCCAGGTGGTCTAGTTACGCCAAGGTATGCATGATTGTGGCCGCGTCCAAGTTGTAATTGTATGATGCAATATTTCAGGTTTTGTTAATTAAATTCTTTTTGAAATTTTCCCATGTTCCGATGGGATCTGTTGTGAATGGGGCTGTGAATTCTGGGTTTGTAGCTTTGTTTTTGACCTAGTCAGATATCTTAGGCAATTTTATATTTTCTGGATGAAGCTTTCTCCAAGGCGACACCTGTGTGTGGGATTGGGTTGGCGCTAACTGCACTGTGACTGATCATTAGTCAGAAAAATTGATCTTTTTTGTTGTAAATTTGGAGATTCTTGAGTGGTGGGATTGCGGGATGAGGTGTGGTCAATGTGACTCATTGATATGAGCGCTCCCTCACGTATGTTGGGTCTTGTCATGTGGGGAAGGAGTGGTGAATTGTGGGGAAGAGCATCCTGTAAGCCAAGAGATGCCTTCATTGTGCGATATTCAATGTGTCCAGGTGGTATCCCCTGGGATTAGTCCATCAATCTGTATTGGGGTTATATCAGCAGTTGAAATCGCCTAACATGATGGTATCTGGTGGGAGGGTGAGAGTAGAAATGTTTTTAATAAATCGTTTTCTCTAGTTGCAGTGCACAGTGCATAGATACATGCTAACGACATTATTTCCTCTTGGCATGTGATTGTTGCTACCAGGACTCAACCATGAGAGTGTAATGATGAGTTTGTAATTTTAAATTTTTTGTTGTTTTGGACGATCACCCCACAGTGAGACGTCCATACTGATTGTGATGGTGCGACCCTGGTTGACCAGGATTCTTCTTCCCCTTGTAGACAGTGGGTTCTTGGATGGCCAAGATGTCTACAAGAGGTTTTCGCAGGAATTCCAGCTTTTTGGCTTGGGACGTATGAGCCCTGGCTCCCGCAATGTTTAGCATCCCTATTGACACTGAGGTGCCCGCGGCCTAAAGGAGCAGTTGGGAGGGCCCTCTGGCTATCCCACTGCGGGTCATTTTGGCCATGCTCCACATCTGTACTCCAACTCTTTCACTGCCATTGTTGGTTCCCTTGATCTGACCCAATGATTCAAGGGAATTTCGGTTTTTTGCATTTGCATCAACTTTTTCTGCACAGGTCTCGTGTTGATTTGATGCAGATTGTTGATTGGATTTTATATTTTTGAGGTTTGAATTTGTTGAATTGTGCACCACATTTTCACCCAAATTGTGGTTTCATTGTTCCTCAGTATGTGAATGACTGATATCACTTTGTGACTCAATCCAGTTACTGTGAAAATTTTGACCTGGGTATATTGGTCTGATTGGTTGGTTTAGTGAATATCCAAAATATCCTCCTGAATTTTTCCGGGGTTAATGGCAGACTCCACATGTGCCACTGCTTCAGCCGCTGCTCGCTTGTGGGCTTTTTGTGCCGCTTTATGTTGTTTACTTGTAACTGGGTCCACGATGGAGTATAGTCCATCTTCACCCCAGCTGAATGGGTGGTGACCATCAGTCATTTTGGCGAAGTTTTCATTGTCTTCATCCATAGCTTCCTCACAAAAATCATTTTCCATTAAGCCCTCTTTCACAGGGCATGCATGTTCCTTGTGGCCCATGAGCCACAGTGGTTGCAAATGGCAAGTGCGCGTTCCAGTGTAACTCAGAATGCAGCCAACTGGCCCCCATTTGCAAAGAGAAATTCTGCTGTGCGGGGAATTCTGGATAAGTCCTCTTTCACTTCTGGGAAGGGGTTGATTACAGCGATAGCTTTGCCAATGCACAGGTTGGACATTAAGCAAAATTGCTGTAATTTGAGTAGTTGGATTTCTACATAGGCCATGAGACCTTTGCAGAGCTCCTCCTTGATTACCTTACAAGGACGGTTGATGGGGAGCGAGTCAAAAGAGATAAACAAATTTTTCACTTTGTTCCATCTGGTGCGCGCGGTGCACACAAATTTTTGCCCTAAGGCAAGGCAATTTCCATGCAGATTTTTGCTGCGACATCAGCTTCATCGGCTGTTTTGGAACCAATATTGATCCAGCCATGGCCCATGTTGTTGGTGGCTATATACACCGCATGAGGGAAAATTGAGGGCTGTGCCTTACATGTTTTCTTTTACAGGGTCGATGACTCATCCCCAAGGAAGAGTCTGATCTTGTGCTCCACCTTTGACAAGGGTTGGTTGAATTGAATGTACATATATTGCGCATGTTTTACAGTAAATACCATAAACCCAGACGGTGTCTGAGTTTGTGATTTCTTTATGGATTGGGTTCCTGGTCCCCCTCCAGGGAGTTTCTTGCCTTTAGTTGCACCATTAAGTGCACCACTTGCCGCGACGCTCGCCCATGTTTTATCATTTTTGTTATTAAAGTCGCCCATCTTTCCTGTGTGTGCTTATCTAAATTTGCTGTTCAAATTAAATTGTAGTAACTAAAGTGGTTGTTATGAGAAAGATAAGCTTCAAACTAATAATTTAATTAACTTAATTTTACCTGAGAAATTATGGGAAGCGGTGCACAGTGCACCACGAAGTAAATGTCCTGTACCTGATGGACTTCCCTATGATTTTATAACAAAATCTGAATAGTATCTTTAATATTCTTTTAGTTTTTAGGAATAAGTGCATTATGAAAACATGTTTTCTACCTGGAGTTAAAGCATACAAAGTCACTCTCTTTAAAAAAGAGATGGACTAAACTTATCCAATTGGCGCCCAATCTCCCTATTAATACTGACACTAATTTATACTAAAAATTTTGGCCAAATGATTAGGGGAAATTGCAACCAATGTGATCTCCTCATTACAATATGTATTTGTCCCCAGAAGTCTCATATGGGACAATATTCACATAGCTGTAAATGTCTACCAATTGAAAGCCTCTGGAGCTCTCGTTTTTTAGATCATCAGAAAGTATATGACAGGGTGAACTAGACCTATCTCAGGGCCTGCCTCAAAAAATCTAAACATCTTAAATAGGTTTATAGACTGGGTGATGATGTTCACAGAGTCAGCCACCAAGTCTGTGCATGGATCAGGTTTTCTACCTAACCTAGTTTTTCCATAGAGGGGACTCAGACAAAGGTACCCTCTAAGCCCTATACTATATATAATTTTAGTCTTGATCCTCTAATCTGAGATACAAATGCCCTCATCAAAGGAATCGATGTTCAGGGCCAACTACACTTCAAAATGATGGCTTTTTCTGACAACAGTATGGTGGTTATAGCCAGCAACCAGGATGCTTGCATACTTGAGAGAATAATACAAGAATACTGACAAATCAGCAACTCATCATTTAATTCTGGAAAAACTGAAATTATACCTACTGGTGAAATATCAGACCCACTGGACGCCATATACCTTGGGTCAGCAGACTAATATAACATCAAGACTCCTCACCATACCTAGGATGCAAAGATCATCATTTACCCCACTAGAACTTCCTTTCACTACCAAGCTGGCAGCTGGACCTGTCCGCCACTTGGGGGTATTGTTAAAGGCAGGCGGTACGCCAACACCATTGTCAGGATTTCACCATATTTGCATATCTCCGAAATTCCCCTTCCTCAATTCCCCTGACACCATCAGAAGGAGCGAGCAATCTATTGCAATCCTTAAAGTTGATGATCAATCAGATCCCAATCAACTGATTGAAGATTCAATCGTGCAGATATTAATTCACTCTGATAGGCATGAACCATAAAAAAGCCTATAAATATTTCCTCTTTTTGAAAATAAAAGTTAGGTCAAGTTTAACCTGTATTTTCTTGTTTACTTCATTACATTTTTGGAGAATCCGCCCAGTGTAACTTCGAGATATAACCTGCCCCATTGGAAGTGTAATTCAAAACTTCCAGACTGGTGCTCACTACAGGGGCTCTCTGAGTTTCACACCAGTGACCACGTCTATCACCATGGATTCTCAAGTTTCGCCTGACGAGGCTCAAGAGCAAGGCAGTATTTTACGATGGGTTCCTT
>JAKSZP010019274.1:0-23000 GCA_022478985.1 Massospora cicadina
GGGTGCTTACTCATCCCAATTGGCAGGCTGGTCTAAACTTCTTCTGCCATTTCCATGACACCAGGTTGGAATTCCTCCCCCAAAGTCCTGACAATGGTGCTCACTACAGGGGCACCCAAGTTCTCATCAAGAGCTAAGAATGGAAGGAGGAGGGTGGTCCCTGGCCTCTGACCTGATAGGGTAAGCCAGGTTACAGGGGTGTCATCCCCGATGCAAGCTCCTATGCCAATGCCAGCCCCCAGTGCCAATGCTGGGACCTCTTCCCGATGCCAGCTCCCATAACAATGCAGGGTACCAACCCTGATGCCGGAACCTCCTCCTGATGCTGGCTCCCACACCAATGCTGCCCCCTGCCAAAGCCAGATGTCACCCCCAATGCTAGGACCTCCTCCCAATGCCAGTCCCGCGCTGATGCTGGGTGCTAATTTTGATGCCAGCCCCTGCTCCGATGCCAGCTCTTACACCAATGCTTGGGCCACTCCCCAATGACACTTACCAGAACCCTCCATCATGTCTGCACCAGCTGCCTTGGCCCATTCCTCCCCGCCATTGGATCTGGTGCCCCCACCTCAGCTCTGGCCCCTAGTTGAGGCTTGGAGGGGGCTCTGTCAGGATTCTCCCTTAATTAGGGGAAAGCCCAAACTAGGGGTCTTGACCCGCCTATGGGTGGATGCCAGATTGGGTTCCCCATTAACTTGGGGTAAGCCAGATCTGAAGTATTGGGGACCAGCCCTGATAATTAAATATTATTTAATTCAAATTTGGCACTGGCGACTAATGCTGAGGATTCTGAACATTCAATTGGGTTGCAGCAAAATCCCTTTCAGTGCTCGCACCCAATCAAATTACCCTTTTGGGTGCACTGGCAACTTATGCTAAGGATGTGCTCAATCCCCATGCAATATTTGTTTCCCTTAGCTTTGGCAATCAATGTCAAATCCACCTGTTCCCAATCCATCAAGGTTCTATAAATACCTTGAGGATCATTTTAATGAAATTTACTTTTTCATCCAATTACCTTTCCCTTTTTAGCTTTACTTTGGGCCTTAATGGCCTTTAACTTGCTGGGGGCTTTGGGATCCTTATTAATTGGGGCTGAGTTGGAGTTCCTCCCCCAAAGTCCTGACACACCCATTTCTCATGTCATCTCCATTTTATCTGAAGCTCTTTTTCCAGTTGTAATCTGGGATGTGACCCCCACGCCCCAGTGGGTGCCTGACCTCTGACAATCTGCTCTGAATCTCTAGTCCTTCCTAGAGCATTGTTGACATCTTTATGGGAGTGGCTTAATACCCACCCAGGCCATCACCTGAAACCCTCCTCATCCAAATATTATAATCAAGCTTTCCTTGCCCTGAGATGAGTGGGCGCATGGGTATACCACGCTTTCCCATACAGAGGAATGGCCCAGGCCTCAACCCCCATTGCCATGTGATAGTACACAATGAACAGGTAGTCATATCTCACCTCAGCCCCCAGAATAGACCTCCAATCCACCCACGCCTCCTTGAACTCCTCACTCTATCAATGAGCATAAACTCCCTGAGGACCTGGAACAATGTTTACCACCCAATATTTTCAGTGAAGGTGTCTAACACCCTATGGAAGATGCTCCATTATTCATACAGGACAGGGGAGTGAACTGGCCTTATCTTTCAACACTGCAGCTGCCCTTATTGTTTGGAGCCTATTGACTCCCATCTCCTCTGCTTTTTCACATGCCCAAGGGTCACCACATTCTGGACCAAGGTCTGTGCGCTCCTCCATGCTCTTCCATGGCCTGTCAACCCTGTTCAAGATCTGTTCTTTGAGCAGACTCTACCTAGATGATACATACCCCTCCAAGCCCTTGCCTATGCCACAGCACTAGGGATAATCCACAATTACTTCCTTTGGGCAGCTTTTGACTTGCAAGTATGAACCCTACAGCACATGACTGCCCACTTTCAAGTGCACTTTGAGATGGCTCAGAAAGTCTCAACTATGTTGCCAACCCTCCCTCACTCATTCTCAACTGCAGCAAAGCTCTTATGTACCAACTTCCCTCCCTTTCTTGAAATCTCCTCCCACCCTTTCCCTCATCTCTGGCTCTCAGGAGCCCAGTTGTAATTAAATAAACATTGATGAATCCTCAGGTTGGGATCACTGGTACTAAAAAAGTATCCAATCCAAAAACTTATACTGGCCCCCTATATTATGTAGAACCTAAATAAAAGTAGACCATATTATATAATAAGGCATCCTAAAGTAATTGAATGGTGTTGTAAATTATACAGAGTAGCCCTACTTTGCCTATTTGGATAGCTGATCAGAATCTTCTTGTGAGAGCATCTAGATTTAGGAAAGGCCAACCCATTGGCTATCATCCTTGTTGATAGCAGCTCAGGACTTATATGGCTATAAATTATTGAATCTGAGTATCTTCCTTGTTTTATATTGCTGAGTATCTCTACCACTGCCTCCCTGAGTTTGATCCCGGTAGATGAACTTTGGGTAGGGGATGATTAGGACTGTGTTGGCATTGTGCACCAATGCCCCAAACCAAGATAGCAAATAGCAAAGGCGGCCCATAGAGTTCCTGGCCTATCATACGCCATGCATGGAGGTTTTCCGGGTTTTATCCTCCTTTCCCATTTTCTTCGATTCCCTTAATCGGTGCGGTATTGTCCCCAGGTCAGCCCACCTCGAATAAAAATTTAAAAAAAATAAAAATTAGGTTTAAAAAATTTATACTGGTGAGTAGTTTAAAGTGAAAATCGTACCTTGCTAAAAGCTACAAATGTGACGCCATTAATAAAGAAATAAAATCGGTTATATTTTCAAAATCAGTTGATACATTGGAAAGTTGCACGAGTAAATTAAAGTTAATGACTGAAGTTTGGCCGACGATATTAATTGGGAGATTGTAAAATCAAGTCCAGTTTATTTGAGGGAACATGGACTTGATTTTTAACTTATTGTGAAACAAGCGACTTGCATCGTAATTGTTATATTTTTACCACGGAATGGAAACTTGAATGGACTAATTTTTTAGCTTATTATCGGATTGTTTCGCTTTACGAATTAAAAGATTAAATAATGAACGAGGTAGAAAGTTCCTAGACGCTTAGCTTAAAAAACAAGCTAAAGGCGTCGAGCGTTTCAACCAGATTATCAACTTTGATTTGGTTTGAACAGAGCTTATTGAGGTGAGGGTAAAAAAGTTAAATTTTATATCTAAGATTTAGTAATCTTTTATAAATTGACTCTGCTTTGAAGGTTGGTCGGGTTGTTTTATCCACGTGTAGAGCTATAGTTAGGCCTGGGACTCGTAGTTAACTTGGTTCTGTCTAGATAACTCGAGTCTTGATTTTTTGAGAAGGTCGCCTTCACCGATTAACTTGCACACAACTTCTCGCTGGTTTAATTTGGGTTCTTTTTACAAAACCCTTTCAAATTTTGTTATACAGCTTGATTTTTCAAGCGAGCATTCTACTGAATTAGCGTCACGCTTTTACCTCGGGGTTCTACATCATGCGTCGATCAATATCCCGTAATTCCATCGTCTTGTTTATTTAAAGTTGAGCCAGACACATTTTAAGGCCAGTGATCAGTAAATAATTGGGTACCTCAGTTTTTAGATTAACTATATAGGAATTGTGGTACGTGGCGAGTTGTTTACCAGGCTTTGGGCGGAACAAATTTGTTTAATTCACACTGATTTACTAAAACGCATTACTCTGAGAATTTGGTGCCTATTTTGGTTTGGTTAATGTTGATTACGCGTATCTGGCACGTCTTTAGCGCAAACTTGTCCAACTTTGCCCTTATTTTAGCTTGAAAATTTATAATAGTTACGCCAAATTTACGCTAAAGTAACACGGTGCTCAGCGTCAAGGCTTCGACTTACTATAGTTATTAGTAATACAGCGACTAAAGCCGTTTATTATAGGAGGGCAAACAGTATGTTTAGAAACATCATACCTAGGAATAGCTTTTCGTCGAAAGGACAGCTTCTCTCCGGAGTTCCTAAGGGTGTGCCATCCAATCCAATCTCTCGCTTGCTCATAGCGACTTCGCAAACGCGCAAAGTTTCTCACGCTGCGCCGAGTTTCACCAGAGATATAGGGAAAGAGGTAAGCAATCAGTAGGTGGGAAATTATCTTGAAAATTAGTTGGATTTTTAAAGTGCACCACACGATGGATTAAACACCTGATTTATTTTTGGGATTTTATTAGGCTACAGTGTCATCTTAATCAGCAAGAGTTGTTGTTAGTTATGAGCTGGTGATAATGTAGCCATTACTTAACTTTATGCCTCCAAAGCAAGATTTTACAGTTGAGCTGAAGTTTATAGCTGCGTTGAGGTTGTATACTATGGGGAAGCTGTTGATTCCAGTATCTTTACGTTTTAGTTGAGAGTGGGCAGATTAAAGTTAGCTTCATAACAGTGGAGAGCGTTAGTTACAGCTCAACTTGTGGATAACTCATAAGCCTTTAGGTAAGCCAGGCGCTATCGGTTAGCTCCAGTCGATCCAAGGAGGAGAACAAAATCCAAAAACGCAACAACTTCCGGAGGCTCGACTCCAAGAAAGCCGAAGAGCGAGCGCTTATGGAGAAGAACCTTCCAACCGAATTGTTAGCCACAAAGCCAGTAATAAACCAGCGGACTTCGCTGACTTATGTTTAAGAGATTCCAATGCAAGGCGTACTGTACAGCGGAAGAGTACAACTTTGAAAAGTTACTTCCCATTGTAAAGAGCAGGTTTCAGGTTCTTAAGCTGACGGAGGATGTGTACAACATCCAGCTTGAGCAGGGGGAGGTGTTTTTATTCAAGGACGGCACCTTTGTGCACTGGGGAGAATCCAAACAACGACCCGAGTGGTTCCTTGAGGAAATCATCAAAAGCGACTTGGATATTGAGAGGGGTCGGTACGAGGAATACGAGACGGAGTTCTTCTATTATCAGCCACAGAGCATGAGGTAAGCCTAAAATGGTAAATGATGGAGTAAGCAGGGAGACGTACATGTCTGATGACGTCATCTATCTCGAAGAGACCTCAGATACGATGCTGTATAAGCTTGCATTTTCACATGGCCTTGCCCGTAGTGCCAAGCTCTCAATTTTAGAAGACTTGTTGGATATTTTGCTCAAGTCAATGTCACACTATCCCTTGATACTTCAGGGTGGGAGGAAGATTCCTTTGACGAGAAAGGAGATTCTCCATAAGCTGGGTGACGTCTTCCTGATTCGCGGGCTTTTAAACCTCCAGTCTGAGTCCTTTCTTGATACTCCAGATTATTACTGGTCTAAGCCCCAGCTTGAGCGCTGCTACGATGCCGTCTCTCGCAACCTTGATGTCCGCCCCCGCATTGCCATCCTCAACAAGAAGCTAGACTACGCCAACGAACTTACTGGCCTCCTCAGGGAGCAACTTTCAGAGGCTCACTCTCATAAGCTAGAGTTGTGTATCATTGCTTTGATTACTGTAGAGGTCCTTTTTGAAATAGCTCATTATGTTGATCGATTCACCTCAACCATACACTAAACTCTAGCATGTTGTAGATCCTCCCCTTCCTTAATGCTGCAACCCTTTTTACACTTTATAGTTGAGCTGATGAAATTTTTGCCTTCTTGGCTAGAAGCTTATGGTCCTTGCTTAAGCCTAAACCTCCACCAGAGTGCTCTGATATTAGCAACATATTTTGCTTGGCATACTGTTCTAAATGTAGGGTTTGTTGATGTAAAATTATATTTTTTTCAAACTTACCCTTTGACATGTTTTATTCTTAATAATGACATGTCAGCTACAAGTTTGTTGGCCCTAAGCCGCTGCATTGACTAACTCCCCTTAGAAGCTTGCAACAGCTTATAGTTTTACCCTCAAAGAATTCAACGCGCTGGTCACGGCTTTCTTTGGAAGTTGTAGCAATACCCAGCGCTGACAATACTTGGAAAAGCATGCTAAGGCCTTATATTAAGTGCATGTAACTCTATTTGCATTACCTAGATCTAATTAGAATGCGCTCATATTTTTAAGCGAAGCTTGGACTGATTTATATTGCTCAACTTCGAGCTTAATTGAAAAGGCTTACACTACATTATATACTAAGACATCAAACTTAAATTACTCTCACATTTAATTTGAAACGCATCAAATATTAGAAAGGTTAACTTTTATTATCAGATACCAATTTTAGGAGATAAGTGAGTTTACTTCTGTTGCTGAATGTCTAATAAACTTGGTATCTGTAAACCTAATATCAGATGCATATCTTAAATAATATGGTTTTAGCGCAGTGAAACTTTCTCAAGCATCATTCTTAATGGAATGCCTAACCCAAAATCATTTTCAACCTTATCTTAATTTAACCCTCTCTGCTGACTTATAACTGTAACTGTGTTTTAAAAGCTGATAATTGTATTAAAGTTTTGAAAAGTAATACAACCCTGTTTGGTGGTCTAAAAGATTCTTTTGCTAATGATTTCAAATTATAAGTAAAACATATTGTTGAACTGAACAATCATCCTTATTACCCACACTTGGGCAATATAAGTCAGAAGATTTAAATTGGCTGTCCAGAGAGCATCTGTAAATTTCCATCTGATAAGTGGATGATAGTTTACACAGTGCCAAACTGTACAAATGCTTGTTAGGCAAATGGCTAAGGAAGTTCAGAATGGACTTATATATTGGGACTTCTATTAATTATAAATGAGTCAGAATCCCATAGGGATAGCCAATCTAATGTGGTAAATAAAATCCTAGGGGCAATGTGAGGGAAGCAAGTATTTATAGTATATTAAGGGCCCCCACGCTTAAATATAAGGCAGAATTGGGAAATTGTAGGTCTAGCTGGTACAGCCTCTAAAGGGGCAGCTTTGAATTGACTGCCCATCAATATTGGCAGTTGTGGGCCAGTGGTCTATAGCAGCATAAATGCTACAAGATACTTGGGAGGGTTTATGGCAAAATGGAAGAAAAATTTAGCAAGCTGCTCTTGTGAAGCTAGAATTACTGAAGTTTGGGAAACTGCCTACACCTTGAACACCAAAGGGAAAACTCCAGCGGAGGAATTGTAGGGTATACAGCAATTTTATAATTAAATGGCCTCCTTGACAGACAGAGGCTGTAACATGGTAAATATGAAAGACCAAAAAGTGAGGTCTATTGTGACTAATTTTATTTAAACAGAAAGATCTACACTTGTAAATAGACCAGTATTGTTCAAAAGAGCATGCAAGTCCTTTTACTATGATATTAAACTGGACTTTGATCACAATTTTTGAGATGAGCTTCTAATTGAGGCTGCTTCTCATTGAAGACTAAAAAATTAAGGTTAAGTTTGAGTCAGGGGTGAAACCCAGATGGCGCACTTCCAATGGCTGCACCCCCACCAAGTTAAAAGCCATGAGGAAATTTTGAATAACAAATAAGTCAGAAAATGTGCATAAGGTTAGACTGTTGGATCAGGGCAGATTGAAGTTTCAAATAGGATATCAAATAAAGATATTATGACCTTTTGCAAAACTTTTAAGTAGAGATTTGACCAAGCTAAGGGCTGAGACAACCCCTCATAGGGGTATTTCCACCTTGAGTTAAACGGAGAGGTCAGAATAAGGCCAGTGAGAATCATTGACTTGATACTAGGCCAAGGACTCTTGTTTAAGGATGAACATAGAGTTTCTTTTAGTAATCAAAGGGTTTGAGCCTTAAGGAAGGGGCCTAGATTTCAACTCAGCGATATTCCTCTTTGCATAAATTCAGTATGGCGCTCAGATAGAAATTTTTTCGAGTAAGAAGCTTCATTTGTCATGTCCCAAGCCATGCTTTCTGGGGCGAATTGCCAGGACAAGGAGGAATGAGTAAGGTCAAAGGGGTCAAGTTGGACGCCCTCCCTGACCTCAGATACACTGTGGACAAACGCTGAGGTAAGGCCAAGGAGGCTCAAATCATTCTCCAGGTATCATTTGATGCAGTCCAAGATGTTACATCAATGAGCTGAAGATTTCCCATCATAGTTTAAATGATGCCGTTTTGTTACATTTTTTAGAATGAAGATTTAATTCATCTACTAAATTTTGTACTAAAATGGCAATGTTCAGATGGTATTAAGGTCTCAATTATACACATACTCAAGCTATAAAACCACCATAAGTGGTGATTTCATCTTATCGGCCAAAGTTTGATTCCAAGCCTAACAAGTTGACTAAGGCCCATATTCACAAACTTTCTTGAAGTAGTTGCTCTCAACTTAACTTTCATTTTCATCTCTCACATTTGAATAAGGACTATTATTATTTCCCTTACCATATTTTACCTTTTGATGGCCTTGCCATGTACCCCCTCATGGAGGCATCCCAGTTTATATGTATAAATTATGTAAAAATTGGCCTCTTGCATGGTAAGGGTTTCTGTCAAGGATGTAGCTAATTTGGAAAAGACTGTCCAACTTGAGGGGTTTGACTGAGCCAGTTGATGGTACATAATGTCAGAGGCTCAGCTGCTCTGATAACTTTTGATTAAGGTTCCCTAAGGATTATTTAAGGGCAATCTAATTTATAACATATCAACTGCCCCTACAACAAGCTAGAATGCTGAAGTAGGGCAACAGCAGGTCTTACTGTGGCAAACCCCAAGGGTGGTAGAGGCATAGAGGGCAACAAACTCTCCAAGGATTGCGGCTGTTCAGTAATTTATTTAAACAATTTGGAATACCTTATTAAGTATCACAAAACAGATCTCAATAGAAATGGTTTGGATTGCACCCAGAACGGGTCAGATCAATTTAGAAAAAGGTGATTGATGGCCTCTGTGGCATGAGCAATGTATTATAAATCATAATCATTAAGGTAGATGTCCACTATCTCATGAAGGGTGGCGAGCAAAGATGGATCCACATATTGGAACATCTTCTCATCAATTTCCAAAAATATTTTGTGCATGAAAAATGCATCGCTACAAAATTTGGCAAAATTAGCAAGGCGTTGTGGAGGCAGATTTTGTTATAAAAGAATTAACAAAAAATTGTTTTCATTAAGTAAAAATAAAGAAAGGAAAGCTTAAAAAATGAACTGACAACTTACCCTAAAGAGGGTGGTTGCCTAGATAGTGGGGTGGGAAAAGGGAGCGCAGAGCGTTAGGGCAACAATGCCTCTACTGGGCATCCTAATTATCATGGTGGGCTTTGTGTAATAGTTTTAGGGGAGGGAAAAGGCGTCAGAGGTCTCAGATGACATCATGAAAATTATGATAACATGTCCATCAGATAATGGAGACATCTAACGGAATACTCCCAAACTTGAACAGATTTTGCCAAAAAGGTAAGTTGCAAGTGACAGTTATGCTGGGACTAATCACCTAAAATATTTTTGTCAACAAATCTCAGGTTGAAATTGCATAATATGTAGGTTGATCCACAATCTGAACCATTTAAATAAACTTATATAGCTTATTAAATGAAATAGGGTTTATATGGGAATTTGGGTAAAGTGAGGTGGTTCTTTGAATGCCATCAAGGACCAGTCCACACTTGAGGTAATCCTGAGGGTCCTGCTTGAGGGTCCTAAACTAAGCCACCTCTCTGAACACCCTTTCAATCACTTTTAACAAATCAGAAGAGAAAATAGGGGGCAGAGATGGAGGTTCTTGAGGAGCCAGGGCAGTAACCCGCCACTAATCTACTACATGAGCAAGGTCACTGATCCTAGAGAGGGGCTCTACTAGGAGTTATGCACCTTCCTACTCCTGTGAAGGAATTACTCTATATCCAGATGTAGAGGCTAGTTAGTTTGACTTACAGTTTTCCCCAATTTTAATAGTCATTTTATGGGAAGTTATAGACATTCACTTTACATCATTAAAAGGATAGTAGCAGCCAAGTTTAGATGATGAATCACTAACAACTTTTATACTTCCTTGTTGGTTACATCTTACTATACATGAAAAGGAGATGCAAAAGAGATAAGCCACACTTTCTGTCACAATACATGCTTTGCCTGGATGTAACATTACTCTTATATCTCAAAAAGTATAAGAAAATTGAACTTCTGTCATGGGTAGATGACATCATAGTGGGGACCAACCCCAAGGATAAGGCTGGGCGCCAGGAGGCCCAGAAGGTGAAGCTTCAGGCTCTCCATGACCTCAGGCACACGCTAGACCAACGCTGGGTACAAGCTAAATATGACCAGGTTGATACTAGTGAGGTGCCAAACGCCCAGCCCCTTACGTCAGCCCAGGTGTTAAAACAAACAGTTTACATAATTAATGCAGACAGTTTGGTTCAGTTAGTCGAGGAATGAAGTTTCAAAACCCGTTCCATTTACAAAATGACACATTTGGGTTGAATCCAACTTCAATTGATTACATGAGTGAAGTCAGTTTCAGCGTATTCTACCAAACTGGATGGTAGTGTGTGCTTATTGGTGGGTTGGTGCTTGGGCCCACTTCAGTGAACCCCTTTTTCCCCCGTCATAGTTTAATTCTGTTTCCCATGACCAACACTACTTGTTGGTCAACTTCCCAATAAAAATTCCCCCATTTTTACCATTTTACAAATGTTATTTTGGATGATCCAGTGTGTGGAACCCTTTGTGGAGGTCTTGCGCTACATTATCCATTCCATTTTGAACACAATGAGATTTTCAACACGTGCACCATTGGTTCACCCAGGCACCCTCCAACATGGGCCATTTATTTCTTCTCTCCTTGTGCACCGCATTATTTTTGGCTAGTTACTAATTGCACTTATTTGCTTTAGTTATTATTGCTCCAGCATCCTCTGCTGGGCGCTAGTAGCTTTAGTACTAACAGCTAGTTTCCATGCATTGGCTCTGTGCATCGAGCACTACCATGCGGGAAACAGGAAAGTTATAGACACTTTCCTTACAGCTTCATCCCCAATGGACTTTAATACAATTAGAAACAACTGTGGTATGGACACTCAATTCTAGTAATTGCTGGGTGTAGTTTGCTAATAGGGATATGGTCTGAGACACCAAACAGGATAGACCACCATAAATGAAATTTCAGGTCTCCTGGCTATACTGGAATTTTAGAAAGAACAGCATTATCAAAGAGAGTCTTAAACTGGATATGCACAGATGTTTACTCCCTAAAGAGCTACAGCATGTAAGAGACAGTCTTTCCTAGCTCTGCAGTGTGCTTCATGACATCCATAAAGTCATATTTAAGAATTCTAAAATAGAGTTAGTTTCAAAATTTATAAATTATTGCTTTAGTTCTGGGTTTTTTGGGAAGAAATTACTTAAAGACAAAATTAAACTTAATTAACTTCTAAAATTCTTTTTAGAGGTGTCTACTTGTTTGCTGCCCTTAACCTCAAATAGTTTTGGGCCTTTATAACGGAATCTGAGGCTTCTGAAGTAATACAAACTCTTTTGGAAATTATTCTAAACTCTGATTGAATTCTTTGGGTTGGACAATTTTTCTTGCATTTGAGTTACTTAATTTTGCTCTGATTCTGACTTGCTTAATTAGAGATTACTTTCCACTATTTAGAAACTCCAGAATTTGTCAAAGCTGCCATTTGAATCTCTCATTCTGCCAGTTTCTTATATCCTATGCTGTCAGGAATTATAGGTATGGCGTTAGTATCCCTACAGAGGGATATTGAGGCAATATGACAATCCAGCGTAGTTTTGATCATTACATATCTCCTTCTAAGATTCAGCCCTTGGCAGTGGCAGTGGTGGCGATAATTTTCAGCTTGAACTTTTTGACATTTAATGTGGAGGCAAAAGCCTTTGGAACATTCTTGGACAGATATGTTCTCTCTGTCCTGCTTGCAGATCTGGGTGTTTACTTAGAACAGGGTCCTAATCTTCTGATGTATAACCAGTTAGGCAACTTGAGCTCCTGTTAGGTCCCTACTAGAAGGATAGACAATAAAGGGGGTATGGGCTTAGTGGTTGGCATGTGGGTTGCAGGAACTGGAGCTCTTGCCCAGGGGTTGTTACATGGAGTGGTTTGAGAGTGGGCAAGTCAGAATGTATAAGATTTATTTGGAAACTAAGGTCCAAATAGCCTTCATACTTTTTTTATAAAAATTGGACCTTACTTTCTGAATAACCCTCATACTTTGAGGTGAACATTTGGGCAACGCTCTCCCTTCTAGTGAGGGGATGACAACTACAACCATAATTGGTGCAGGAGAGTGGTTGTTAGGAAAAGAAAAAAGCCCAAACAAAGGCCATTTTTTCCTCATGATACTGTATTGTTGCTCATGGGGAAAGAGGAATAGAGTATGAACTTCATCTAATAAATGACAATGACTTTTAATGGTTGCTGAGCGCAGTTTGCTAATAGTGCTACTATCTGAGCCTCCAAACAGAATATAGCACCATGAATGGAATTTCAGATCTGCTGGCTATAATGAAATATTAGAAATAAAAGCATTATTAAAGAAAGTCCTAAACTGGATATATACAGTTAAGTTTCATCCCTAAGGGAGCTGCAGAACACAAATGACAGCCTTTCCAAGCTGTAGGGTGTACTTCATTATGTTCATGGTGCCAAATGAAGAATTTTAAAATAAAAATGTTTTTAAATGTAATAATTTTTTTAAATTTTAGTTATTAAACTAGGGATAAAGGTACTAGAAGACAGAGTTAAAATTAATTAACATCTACTGTAAATATTTATAGAAATAGCGGCTTGCTTGCCACCATGAACCTTGCGGGGTTTTAAATTCTGTACAATGTATTTTAAAGTTTTTGAGATTACTGTGGCCTCTTTTGAAAACTCTTCCAAACACTGAGTAAATTCTTGAGGCGTTAGAAAAGGGTTCTCACATTCATATTTATTTAATTTTGTTCCAATTCCAACCCGCTTAATTAGCAATAGTTTTCTGCCATTTGGAGCATCCAGAATTTGGCAAAACTTATATTCAAATCTCTCATTCCACCAGTTTATAATTTTCTTACGCCTTCAGGACCTATAGGTATAGCCTTAGTATCCCTACAGGGAAATATTGAGGAAATATTGCAATATGGAGTAGTCTTGGTTGTCACAATTGAAAACAAACCCTGAAGAAATTTACACAGTCAAAAAGTTGCGGTGATGTGGGATAATTAAGATTAACAATACTAAGCCTCCAAATTTGATTAAATCAACATTGCAAACTCAAAAAATAAAGTTTCTTGAATCACTGCTCCAATTGAATGGTATTTGGATGAGGTTATCTTTAAGGTTCAGGATTCATTTTCAGCATCTAATCCTCAGGAGTATTCATTAGTTAAACTTTTGCTTAAAACAAGCAGTTAGCAAATAGTTTACCCAACTTGCAAAATCACTTATAATTAGTTCTTCCTCCCAATACTTGTAGTCCTTCTAGAAATTAATGAAATTCCCTTTTATAATTCACTTTATTATTTTTTGATAATAAAAATTTATGGCACAAAGTAATGAGGCCAAAGATGCCAAGGCACTGGTGTAAATCTGGGGGAGCACCCCCTGTGCCTCAACATGAGGCATTCCCTTTTTGCATGTAAAAGGGTCCAAAGGAGGCAGCTGTTCCCTTCATCATCCAGGTCGATCTTTCCAATGTGGTGGACAAACAATATGTGACGGTCTACCATTTGTAAGTTCCTCTTTCCCTTTCCTACTTAACCACAGAAAGCTTACTTATCGGACTGGGATATGTTCTGGAAGAGGTGGCAGTGAGAGGACGCCAGCCAAAGAGCAATGGTGCATATGTAGCACAAGTACTGATGTCAGGGTCCAGCAAAGTGGTGAAGAATGGCAAGCAATCAGAGGGTCCAACTCCATTGATAATTTTGGGTTTCATTGATAAGGCGGAAAATTCAGATAAATTAAGGGTCTGACCCCAGTGAAATCAAATGTGATAAATCTATTTGACACCCAGTAAGGCAAGGTCCTGGTGGCCCGACTTTGGGAGCTATCAGTCTCCCGCCAAACAAAGCATCACCAAGACAAGCAAAATTGCAGTGGGAGGAACAATTAAGTGGTGAAATTAAAGCAAGAGTTATCGGCTAGTGGAAGGTCAACTTGGCATCAGGTTAGTTGCAAGATCTTGTTCTGCTGGATATGGTTAGATTTACAATTACTTTGTTTATGCGTCCTCACTTATTACCCAAGCCCCTATGCCATAAGACAACCATCCCACACTAGTACAGTTGTTAGTCATTTCTTTCCTTCTTGTTTTTCAATTAAATTAACCCATTATCAACCAAAAAATTTATTTCATTAAATTTTTTCAAAGTTCACCGCTTCAGCAACCCCAAACTATGTTTCTCAGGTTGCATCACAATTGGGCCCTAGTGGCTGTTATCACTAAGCTGATCCCTACCTTTATCAAATGGGGACACCACATTTGTGACTTATTGAGGATATTCCCCTTTATCAGCGCTCTTTGGCATTGAGATGTGCCAATGATGCTGGGGATCTTATCTCTTCATTGTGCAAGGCTTTGTTACCTCACCACCTGATCTATTACTTGTGGTCCTGCAACAAATTCTGGATCCTCCATTGTGGATGAAGGGTCTCCAATACCCAAATCATCTGGCCCCAGCGCCCATTGTTTAGTTACTTGTTGGGCTGATGGTTACGGAAGCCATTATCATCAATCCTTGTTTTCCTCCCTCTCGCCTTCTTATCAAGTCACTTTGACGGCAATGCCCTATGCATTCTGGTTTATGTTCTGGGTGCTCATGCAACCTGACTGGAAGCCCAGCTCAATTTTATCTTCTGGATCTGTGACAGCTGGCGCTAGTTTTAGAACAATGGTACTTACACTCCTCCTGTTGTGCATATGCATATCCTTAGTCAGTACTCTCTCTACTCATCAGCAAATTGTATGCAGTTATGATTCTATCTAGTGCTGAACAACTTTTATCTGGGCGTCCACGTGAGCTTATCTGTCATAAAGCTTAGCACGTCACCTTATAGAAGTGGACTGTAACACTTTCCTCCTAAAAGGGAAGGCCTTTCATTTTAGGTGAAGGGGTTTTGTTGAGAAAGGCTTAGATATAGGGGTTTAATTCCTCAACCTAAGGAAAACACCTCCTGAAAATCTCATTCTAACAATACATATTATCTACTAATGATATAGCTGCACATTGTATAGTTGAGTCCCTACTAACATGGCCAGTGTATCCTTTTTGGGTTACTACATAGGTTCATATTGTGATTAAGTTAATGTTGATTAGATATTAAAGGGTACAGTGGTAACTGTATCAAGACAATTATCCAGTCAGTTCTTCATAACCAATGGTACTAATTTGATTTGATGTTTACTACTAAACAGGTGCTGATACACTTCCGTCTAATAATTTAAAGGCACTATGGACAAGGGAAATAATCCCTTCATCAAACCACAAGAGTGATGGAGAAACACTTGGACAAGGAGAACTTTTAAATTCAACTCAACTCAAGATTTAGCACAAAACAAATAAATAAGAGAAACCATCTCTTTCACTCTATTCAAGAGCACAATAAAAATTATATAACATCTAAAATTTTCTAAAGTGATCTGTTTTTAATTTAAATAACCAAAGAGTTTAGATAGTGAATTCAGCGTTCAACTCTTCTGTTGGAGACATAATGAAGATGGCATCTAATGTCAATGAAATTAACCCTAAGGAGTGTAAAAATGATAAATAACTCATCCACCTAGTCAGATTCCACCGCTGACTAAATATGACCCCTAATGGGTCAGATTCGGAAATAGCGTGTCCCAACGCCTTTATTCAACCCCACTGGATTAACCTTCTCAAGCTAGTAACCTGATTAGGTAATGGGACCATATACCCATAAATAGCGATTGCATTTTTTCAGGATTTTTACAAAACTGAGGCAAGCCAATCAGGGGACGGACAATACTGAAACAGAAACTCCAAAGCTAAACCAACTAAAAACATGAAATGACCTCCCTAAATGAGCAGCGAGAAACACAAAAAAAAACGAGAAAACAACTTACCAGGTAGCACAGCGGCAAGCTGCTTATCCCACCATGGCAGATGGGGAGGGGGATCAAGCGGACCATCATCAGGTTCAGCTTTGATGAGGCGGATTAATGCTGATAGCAAGGGGGTTGGGGAATCTGTGGGATGAGGGTCAAGGTGAAGTAGATAGTTGTTGAGATCAACAATTCGGTCTGGATCAAAGCCTCTCTGAGTTCAGCAACATGGTTTTCAGCTTGGATTCCGGCATCAGGAAGCTGGGATAATTTTGCAATGTTGGCTCTGGTGACATGTGTGGATGGGGAAAAATCTTCCAGTTCAGCGACATGTTTGACAGCGGTGGTGACTGTTTCATAGAGGCGTTTTATTTCCTCTTTTGCAATAGGAGGAAAATCAGTGGAGAACAAGGGGGATGTAGCCCTTTTTTAAATTCAGCAATAGATTTGCCATGGCTTTGCGAAGATGGCGATTTTTGGGTGAGGCCACTGTGGCCTTAGCAAGCTGGTGGTCATTTTGGAAAGGGGTAGCATTGGGGTTGGGGACATATTGGTTGGGCGGGGCTGGGGCATCAAAGTATGAATTCAGATAAGGTTCTAAATCAATTGGATAATCTGGTGGTGGGACAAAATCCCCAGATTCAGTCAATTCATCCAATAAGTCCCAAGGATTTTGGTTGACTTGGATTGATTTTGTGATAGGTGGCTGTGGTTGGGTAAGTTTTGAGGCGGGAAAAGTTTTGGATTTAATATGGGTTAAACCCTGCTCCTGATTGGTTGGCATGGGTGTAAATTGGCTGGCTTGGATTTGGGTTGCCAAATTTTCTGCTGATTCATTGAGCACACAACTTGGGGCTGGGGGCAGCCAAAATATCCACTCAAACGCTGTTGGTGTAGCCTCATAGGTGGAGTTGGCAGTGTTTGAAGGGTTAAATTTTAGTGACATTTTTATTTTTATGGTCCAACTCATGGCTGAGGGGGGATGTTGCGAAACTGTTGTCAATGTGAGCCCAAAAGAAATGGTTAGGTGCAGATGGGATATAGGCATGTGGCGGGATGTGTTGGGCCATGTTCAGCTGGTGGGGGTAATGGTGGACATTGCCTGAGATGCTGAGAGGCGCTCAGCACCACATGGGACAATGAATTGGAGGATGGGGTCTTTGCCATAAGTGGACAGCCCTGACATCAACTCCTCATAAAGTGTTTGAGGGGGAAGGTGTGGGGGGATTTTTGCAAGATCACCATAAGTGTGGTATCATCTGGAAGACATGGTAAGATGGTGATAATGGGGGTGTTTTTGTATATTAAGGGCATAGCTTCTGCGTTGGCCGCGTCCTCTTCAGTGGGGAAGCCTATATCAAAATAGCCCTTGTAAAGGAAGAAGTTTATAGATCCTGCCGGTGCAAAGGTGGCAGTTGCCAGCTCAATTATTGATTTTTTGGCATATGGGAAGAGACGTCCATACTTGACATGGAGGAAAAAGCGGATAGTGGATTGAGGTAGGGCTAAGGGATGGGGGGCAGGTTGGGTGGACTTGTGTGAGGTAGAGTGCTAAGTCCTTGGAGGGACATAGCAGCTGGATGTATATTGGAAGACTGGATGAGCCAGTTTGCACACGTTTGCCTACTGGGTTGTGAATGCTAGCGGGTGGAGCACCGCTGCCCCTCACTGGGACAGAAGGTGGTAGATATGAGGACATATCTTGGAAAAGTGATGTGATGAGGTGGTGGTGGAAAATTGACTGTTTTTTCAAATTTGCTAAAAGTGATGTTGAGTGGAAAGAAAAGTTGTATTTTTCAGGCTAACCTAAAAGTTACTGCCAATAAAAGCGTTGTTAACGCTTCAGCAACTACCAAAAGCAACCTTTTATCATTAGTGACAAACTCTGATTGATCCACCTAATTTTTTTGATAATTGTACCAACAATTGAAAATTTTTGCAAACATTTTCAAATTCATCCCTGATGGAGAACAAATTATAGTCAGAATTTAATTCAGCAAAAAAATTATTATTAAATAAGGAAAAAACCCAAACAATAGTTCTCAATTAATGATAACTCCAACATACACTATAGGTTTCCTTATTATAAAGTGACCTCCCCCGGAATTTCTGCTCAATTACACATTCAAGCCATTTAGAATTACAGAATAGCTAAACAACTCCAAAAAACTGACAAACAGAAATCCACCAATGTCCTCAGCCTGACCACCCACTGCTCTAAAATTTAGCAGCGGCAAAACCCCCTAGCATCTTCCACCCAGCAGGGAAATTCACAAACCAGATCGACCAGTCCCCCCAATTCCTCAGATCAATACATTCCTCCCAATGATCTTTCCCTCCACCTCACACATTCTCAAAAAGTGCCTCATAGCCCCATTGTGCTCCCTCAAAGCAAGACGCAATTTGGCCTCCAGGTTAAATATGGAAACTTGTTCCCTACAATGACAAACAAATAATTGAATTAGCCCAGGTGCTTATGCAGCCTGTAGGCTTTATCAACTTCTGCCCCTACAAGGGGTACTTCGACCTCAGCTTCACTTGTGAAGCCAATGCTGCAATTGCAGCCAAAATTCCCCCTGGTGTTCCAGGAAACCTCCATCACAACCACTCATACCCAGTTGTCTGATGACACCACTCTTGTGATTCAACTTTCAGCCCTCCCACCCACCTCCAACCTGAAACTTTATCCAACAAAATAATAGCTGTGTTTTCAGCATATGGTGCTGACCCCATTTTACAATTTGTGATTCTCAACAGAGCCAACTGACTAGTGGGCCCTCACGCCTTTGCAACCCTATGCCCAATATCAAATGAAATTGCCATTTTGATTCCCCCTTGCACTGTTGTCCCCTCTGCCCCCAATAACTCTTTCTGGGCCAGAGTAGATAAGAGCCTCATGATTTGCCCCTTTTGTTTTGACCTGGACCATTCAAAGTGGCGCTTTCCCACCATAGCCCAAGATGGAGCCCACATGCTCAACTCCCCCCATGATGCTCTCATAGCTGACATCAGAACTTTCTTCAAATGGGGCACAATCCTCCCCCCTCCACCCAAAATGGTAGATGAAACTGCCACAGATGCAACCAATAAGGAACCAACATGCCAAACAACCACTCCTACTCCAAATAATCAGGAGCCAGCATGGACCTCAGTAAATCCAAAAAAAACCACCCAGTCACTTAATCCAGACCACTCATATGCTGATCAACCTATCAACAAAAATCCCTAGGATAATTTGGAGGAAGTTGATGATTTAAGAAATCCCATCCCTGACTCAGTTGAGGCCCCAGGCCTTGAAATGTACATAAACACAGAATATGTGGTTCAATTCCAAACTCGCTGCTATGCTCTATGCTCAGATGCAGATGAATTCTGAAGTGACTACCAACTCACCAAAGAGGCTGTTGCCTCACCTGATTGTAACAATTGACAATTGTTACATGAATCTCATAAGGTGGGGAATATGAGATTTATACGTGTCAATAGTTGCATTTCCATTGTTCTGATTAGGATTTTCCTATTCTTGTCAATAATGGAATAAAATTTAAGATAAAGAATTTATTTTGATTGGCTGTCATTCTGAGGTTCCCCTCTAATTCTCTGTTGAGTTGCCTGGATGACATCAATTCTGGAGGCTTTTGCACTCCTCATTACCTCCAATTCATTAAGCCTTTTTTGGTAGTATTTCAATCTGAGATCAGCCCCAATGGACCTCAGTATTAAAATTCTATTCCGACTTCAAGTCTACCCAAATAAAGGCTGCTATTAGCTTGATCCGTTTTATTTAATATTATTTATTTAAAATAAGGATTGGGGTGCAGATGGCAGTGCGATGAGGAGGAGAGGAAGGGGGTGGACGCGCTGGGATCCTCTTGAGAATGGCCTGCCCTGGTGAGAGGAGAAGGAGCCAGAGTGGCCTGAGGCGTCAGAGGCTGATTGGCCGCACCTCAGCCGGGTAACCCTGAGGCGACAGAGGCTGTAGGGATGCACCTTGGCCCTGGGGCCCAAGGTGACAGAGGCTGGTGCACCGCACCTCAGCCCAGTATGCCCAGCAAGGCCGTACATTTGGACAGGACCATTTGTAGTTGGTATGGCCATATATGTGGGTGGATGTTAGGGCCAGTGGCGGGCTGGGCCTTGGGAGCCCAGTTTGTTACATTATTTCAAAACTCACCTTTCTTAAGGTGGGCTGTGGTTACCAGCCAGCCTGCAAGATGGGCCGCTGTCAATGTCCCAAGCATCGGCATGGTCCATCAATCCCTTTTGTGGGTTTGTGGGGTCTTCCCATGAAGGGGATGGGGAGCTTGGGGGTGGCCAGACTGCTGGCGATTGATGGCCTCTTGTGCCCACCAAGAGACCTCCAGAGAACCCATTGATTTGATCCAGGGGCTCTAGATTTCCAGTCTATTCCCCCAAGTTGCTCGCAGAAAAAGGACCTCTGTCAGCTAGGTCGTTGGTCGCTGCTTGCCTGCTCTGCTGGTTCAGGTCAGGATCTGCCATGTTTTTACAGGGGGGTAATGTAACGATTGATAATCATTACATGAATCTCATAAGTGGGGATTATGAGATTTGTATGTGTGATAGTTGCATTTACATTATTCTGATTAGGATTTTCCTATTTGGGTCAATAACGGAATAAAATTTAAAATAAAGAATTTATTTAATTGGCTGTCATCTGAGGTTCCCCTCCAATTCTCTGTCGAGTTGCCTGGATGCCATCAATTCTGGAGTCTTTTGCGCTCCTCATTACCTCCAATTCATTAGGCCTTTTTTGGTAGTATTTCAATCTGAGATTAGCCCCGATGGACCTCAGTATTGAAATTCTATTCTGACTTTGAGTCCATCCAAATAAAGGCTGCTATTTGCTTGATCCATTTTATTTAATTTTTACCTATTTAAAATAAGGATTGGGGGTGCAGATGGCAGTGCAATGAGGAGGAGAGGAATGGGGTGGACGCGCTGGGATCTTCTTGAGAGTGGCCTTGCCCTGTTGAGAGGGGAAGGAGCCAGAGTGGCCTGAGGCGTCAGAGGCCAGTTGGTCACACCTTTGCTGGGTAACCCCGAGGTGACAGAGGCTATAGGGATGCACCTTGGCCCGGGGGCCCAAGGCAACAGAGGCTGGTGCACCGCACCTCAGCCCTGTATGCCTGGCAAGGCCATCCATTTGGACAGGACCACTTGGAGTTGGTACAGCCATATATGGGGGTGGATATTAGGGCTGGTGGCGGGCTGGGCCTTGGGAGCCCAGTTTGTTACACTGATTGTCACCCCTTACAAAAGGCCATAACAAAATCAGTCACAGTCTTGGCCAAGGGGGTACCCACACCTATCCTTCACCCATGCAACAAATTCATTAAAAAGAATTCCTTCAATTCCAACAAGTTGCCCACAAGGCAGCACAAAAAGTTGTGATGGGCACAAAATATGGTCCCAAGACCTGAATTACTAGCAACAACATTGCCATCTTTACCACGCTACCCAAAGTTCACCTCAAGGCTGAAAAAGCCCTTTCCAAATATATCACAACAATCCTCATAGCAAAATTAGAGCTTCCTGAGCCGCTTTGCTACCTCAACCCCATTTTGAGGATACACCCATGCCCATGCTCTCAGCACTCTGCTGTACACTCTTTAACACAGAGGAGGAAGATGAGCCATCCAATCCTGACTCACCCCCACCATGGACGTATAGCAGTTTACCACATCTGACCTGGTTGGTTAATTTTAGTTTTTATTTTTATTTTTTTTTGATTCAGTTTGAGTGATCTGTCCATCTCTATATGTTCGTTTAAATTCTAGCATAGTATTTTTGTCCTTTGGAGCTCAGTAATGTCCAAACCCTGGTCAGCTTTCCTTGGATAAATAAAAATTGACCTCCACCAGATTAAACAAATATTTTATCATAATCTTAAAAGCTGGATGATTTTTGCATTCCAAAATTCCAACACATCCCCTGGTTTGTCCATATTGTCCAGCAAAGATAGAATTTTTGGAGACAGATGGCGTTTTCTTCCATAGCATGTGTCAGCTAACATGGTTAAAAATGATTTCAGCAGAGCTAGATCTATTTCTCATTTCTAAATGCTTCTTCCCATGGCCATCCTTGGCAGCATAGTTCATCATTATCTTCTCCTTATCATGTTCACTGCCACCTACACATATGCAGTTCCATGTCTTAACAACATTTCAGGATTACACAGTAAATCTCAACAATAAAAGTCTCATAAACGCCTTTTTTCCACAGGTGGGGTTCTCACGAACTAGTAAAATGGATCTCCAACTTCTCTTTCTTGACTTCTAATGACAACAACAGCAGATCCAGTTTCAACAAGAACTGGTTTTAACAGACATCTACCCCACTGATTCCTTTACAATTCCTTCATAGTACATCCCCTTCTCTCTGTGAAAATAGAGCAGACACACCGCCCAATCCACAAACTCTTGGCAAAAATATAAACCAATTTAATATATATATATAGTAAATTTTTCTTATTCTTTGAGGAATTTTGTTATTAATGAATCTATCTTTATAAGTTTTATATCCTTTATATTATTTCTTTATTTTTTATGCTAAATTATTTTTTATCTTTTAATTTTAGATCCAATACTTTAGGTATTAAATATGGACCCTATTCAATATAAAAGCCTTACCAATATTTTTCAGCATATATAATCTGTCGCTGACTTGGTGAGAATTTTGAATGGGATCAACCATATGGCAACCGCCCTGTTTATTTTCTGAATCCATGGGTATCACAATAGTCTACCTTATCTTTAACATGGTACTCCATGTGCAATGGTCAGTCTGGAAGTTTCAAACTACACTTCCAATGGGGCAGGTTGTATCTTAAAGTTACACTGGGCGGATTCTCCAAAAGGCAATAAAATAAATAGGAAAATACAGGTTAAAACTCGACCTAATTTTATTTTCAAAAAGAAGAAATATTTATAGGCTTTTTTATGGTTTGTAATCTATCAGAGTGAATTAATCTCTGTACAATCAAATCTTCAATCAGTTGATTAGGATCCAATTGATCATTAACTTTGATAGATTGTGATACATTGCTCGCTCCTTCCAA
>JAKSZP010019275.1:0-22903 GCA_022478985.1 Massospora cicadina
ACATACAACCCAAAGAGGCCCCTCTCCTCAGTTCACACAAGAGGTACAGGGGCTACCCATCCATGATGGCGTGATCCCCATTCGACCCCATGTCCTATCTAGGGTGGACTACCTGGACATGATGGACATCCCTTACTCCATTGAGACCCAAAAAATATCTGGGAAATATGTACACCATCCTCTGTTGCAACCTCAAGTCCGCCCCATGTGTGGCGCTGCCTGAGGCGGGTGTATCGTACAGCTGAGCGCTCTAATGCTTTACACTCATCCTGTGTCGTTTGTGGCCAGTATGGAACGCTGTTTCACCGCCTGGAGAAGTGCCCTACCTCTAAAGTGATATGGCGCGAAGTTCAACGTCTTCTGGGCCAGGATCAAACTCATCCCTTCAGTCTGTCAAGAGATATGTTCGCTCTATCAATGGCCTCCCCTTCTGCCCTCCCTTCGTGCTTTGGTGGTTGCAATCGCCATGTGGACCATCCACACGATTGTCTTAGATGCCATTGCAGGCTCCACCCCCACCCTCCCAGAAGCGGTACACAGATTCTAGTCCCATTTGGCGGACCACTTTCAAGCATGGATGTTTAGATACCTCCCACTGCGCTGCCAACAGCTGGTCTCTTCCTGGTTCCCAGTCTGGTTCATCAAATCAGACCCCTTCCTCCACACATGCTCAATTGTGGCTATGGCCCCTTCACACGTTTCCTCCCCCTCCCCATAAGTGGCGTTCCCTCTGGCAACAAGAGATAGCATCGCTTCTCTGGGGTGCCTCCCCTGGTACTAAGTTTTGTCTCTTCTGAGTCATATTTGGAAGTGTCCATCCCATGGTTGGCCTTCCCCACAATAAATTTAAAAATTTAAATTTAAATCATATCAAGATGCAATTATCACTTTTTCTTAGCTACTTTTTTGCCATAACATGTAATAGAAATCTAGGACTGGTTGACAGTCCACTCTGCAATTCCTGAGAACATATTAATAGCTTTCCATCCATGCTTTACTATAGATAGCTCAATATATATGTCTTGATTATGGCTACACTTACTTGAAGTCCTCAAATCTATAAACTAGTCTACTGACCTGTTAGTTTTCCCAAAGGATAAGATCAAACAAGCATCTTAATAAAATAGAAAAACCAACAACTGATGCTTACTAAAGACACTAGAAAACATCAAAAATTAAACGATGGAAGCCACTCACTTTGTAGTGTCACATTTTAATTGAAAAGTGAAGATTGTGAAGAAAATATATATGGATGTATAGTGACCTAAAATATTGTTTAAAGCATCTTTGAATCAAATCCAGATTGCTAAATACTAATGACTTACTTAGACTTATTAAGATTGTAAGGATACAAGAAGCATTAATCAAGATAGATAGAGCAGAACACCCTTTTTGGACAAAAAAGGGGTTTTAATCTACAATATCTGCCCTTAAATAAGATTGTGGATCTGATGTACACTTTTGATACAATGATTTACCGCTCTCCCCCAATTTGACCTATTATTATCCTAAAACATTAACTATCCCAAACCAGATATCAAACTAAAACTGTTTGCTTTATTTAGACAAGATCAAAAAGAACAGTCACTAACAAAAAGTTATACTCAATGAAATGAGCTCAAAGAAAATTTTACAAGATAAACAAGTTTAACATCAGGGGGACTGGAACGCCCCTATGTGAATGAGTCAGTTGTTTCAAACATCCCAGGATGGAAACTAATTTACAACTGAAAAGACCTCAGGTGATAAAGGACAGAGTTTGATTGGTCCTAACAGTTCATAATGGCCTTAAATTGAGGTGCTATCAATGCAATCATTAAATCCAATTCTTAGTGATTATCAAGATTTTAATATAATTGTATGATAAGTCTGGAAGAGCTACAGTGGAATGGGTGAGAATCCACCGACTATGATGATTATTTATGAGTATTTGAGCGCCTTAAGATTAGGCGATATTGGGTTATAATGGGTTATTATTGGATCGCCTCTACATAGGCAATAAGGCAATGTCGACATTTGATGAATATAATTTAGGTTGCCTCAAACTAAGGCAATAGATAATTTAGGAATACCATTCCAAAATTAATGAAAATATGGCGTAACAGAATAGTCTAATCTAAGAGCATGGTATCATCCAAAGTCACTGATATATAAGTGAGATGGGGTGATTAAAAGAGGAAGTTGTTTTTAGTTTAGTGGGAATGGAACAGTGAGGAACTGCTGTATTTATTAAATAAATAAAAGTGTTTTCAGGGCAATTTCTCCATATTTTATTACATTTTAAGTGTGTTTGGAGGACCAACAAACCTCAAATCATTCATCTGTGGTTCAGTGGGTTAGACCTGTGTGACCCTTATGGCATATCCAAACAGTATCTCCCAAAAGCACAACAGTGGTGCTCACTACAGGGGGCCCATTGATCAACCACCAAAAATAAAAATATCCAGTCACTGGCCATGTCTCATCAGGCCTGCTTTTCTGGGGAATCTTCATGATCACTGCACCAGCAAAATATGAGGAACTCAAATTCACTTATGATGCAGTGCTCAAAAACAGGATGAACTTTCTCAAGAGCTAAACGTCATTATGCAGCAGCTCAACAGCACGTTTAGCCAAATTCAAATACTGGAACAACAAAACAAGAAGCTCGCTAATCATTTAGACAACACCACTGAACAACTGCATTGCGTGGAGCAGAAATTGACCAGTACCTCCCAGCCCTCTCATTAGGAAGAGGAAGAACAACAGGGAGAGGCTCGTGGAGAATGATACAATGAGTAATATGACGCTTACAGGAGTTACTTCACTTAGGAAGGCAGCTATGGATATGGTTATAGATCAGAAAGCCACTTCCCTAAAGTGATGGAAGTACTGCCCACCACAGAGGGCCACACTACCTCTGAAGCAGCGGACATCCTGACCTCTGCTGGATTAGCTCCTCATCAAGAGACTGCTTATGGGTCTTGACCCATTCCTTAGTACGCCCCAAAAAGTCACATCTATGAGTGGGATGAGGAGGTCAATATCAAGAAGCTGCCTCCATTTGATCGCAATAGGAATATCCATGGCTTCTTTAAACGTTTTGAGTTTTCAGCAGAAGGCGCCTCAGATTGGCTTAAAGCTAAACTGCTAATCTGTGCCTTTTTTTGTTGGAAGTGTCAAACAAATCATCTGCTACCTTCCAAGCAGCTCCTTTACCTACCAATAAGTAAAGGACATGGTTCTGCAACTGTTTAGAGGTATTTTAAAATGTCACAGCAAAAGGGGGAGCTCTTAACTATTGGGTTTCGCCTTAATAAGACCTCACAGAGTTCGCCAACCAATTTACAGTGGAAGCTCACGTGCTGATTGGGGCAGGCTATTTAGTTGAAGCTGACATGTGCATCACAATGACCTCCGCAGTAAAGCCATACTGAGAGCTTCACAATGTCATATTGCCAATTTGGATGATGACGTTCCCCTGCTCAAAATTGTGCAGTTCTTGAGCCGTATATCCACTAACATCCCTCCACCCAATATGGAGCAGAAACATACTGCCACCACTGTAGCCTCTTATTTGAGGGAATATGCTCATCTTGCCCACATTCCGCCTAGCAACCCCCAGCCTTGCTATAATTCTGCACCTCATCCTCAGCCAAATTTTTCCCAACAGTTTGACTTACACCTCACACCCATTTACAAAAATAATCAGCAACCCAACTACTAACCTGGACCTAGTTACACCAAATGTCAGCAATCATCCTATTGACCTGGTACTGGTTATGCCAAATGACAACAAATTATTGGCTGGACCTTCTTATGAAAACCAAGGACGCGGCTCTTATGGGGTTAATTGCTATGAGTGTGGTCGCCCTGGACACCTGGCACAGAGTTGCCCTAACTGTAATGTTCATTACATGCAACAGGATCAATACTACCAGGGAAAAGGTGGAGCGGAGTAGAGATGGGACTCTCAAACTCCATATTCCAACCCAAAACGTCCCTGAATCAATAGCAGTATATCCTGTGGAAGTCCCTCAATATGATGACGTAATTTTATACCAGCAGCCAGATGGAGGAGTAAACGTGGTAACTCAAGCTCAAGCCAAGGCTGCAGCGGATGAATGATCCCCAGACTAACCAAATCTGTATGCCTGTCAAATTATTGATCAAGATTCCTCAGACAAGCTGTATTCTTCTGCGGATAGTCAGGCAAACAGCAAATAAGAATTAGACTGGCCTGCCAGCCTAGGTGCCAGAGCACCCAAACAGCAAAACAGAATGCCAAAGGCACTGCTGCTGGTATGACAGATATGAAAATGGAAAGGAGTTTCACCAATAACTGCTGGTGAGCCAGATTCTCATACAGGCAAATAATAGAATACCAGACAAATATGGCCATCAACCTCAAGGGGTGTGTGTGCATCGGCAGAAAAGGTAGTTTATTTTTTAACATAAAAACTAAATTTTGGGGAAGGTTTTAATGGAAAATTTAAGGAAGCTAAATGGGCCAACGATTTTCTCAGTGCAAAGAAACTGACTAAATAGTGGTCAATTGGAGAGGAAGCAAGCCAGGATTGGGTCCCTCAAGTTCGACCTAACTAGCAAGTTATTTGGGAATGGGGACAGATAAGTTCACTGGGAACTGACATTAAAGGAGTCAGTGGCAGGCTGAGTCGCTGTCAGTTTAACCTCGAATGCCCAAACTGAGACTTGACTGCATCTCTGGCAGTTGGCATGACGGCATCTAGCCTGAAAAACAACAGGAATCCCCAAGGCTACCCCATGTAGGGGCGGTCCCAATTGGTTGAGAATGGGTTTGGAATGCCCAACCTGCCCGTGCCCAGTTGCTGGGACATTCATTTATTTAAAAGCATTGCATCAGCCACAATGCCCGATTTGCCAGAAGGGAGCTTCAAAACTATCATCGATGGTGTCCATTGCTGCTACCTGCACATCAGGAATCATCCCCAATGATTTTGGGAGGGGGTTAAATTTGATGATTGAGGTGTTGACCAGAATGAAACTGTCAGAGATTCCAACTGATGAGTCAATCTTCATTCCTTTTTGACTATGCGTATCCTGATCATCAAGCTCATTTCCACTCATTTTTGGACTGATCGACTTCATTTTGGCAATTTCAGCGCAAATTTCCCTGATCAGGCATAAAAGTTCAGGAGAGGTGAGTGTGGGAACTGGGGGAGGGATCTGAAGAGGGAGAGCTGTTACCCAGCGCTTGTCTACCACATGGGCGAGATCCCCCTGGGTGACGAGGGGTACAGCCACCATCTTCAGAGCCTTTTTGCTTGGAAACGGGAAGAGGGCCCAATCAACACACAGGGGACGTTCCCCTGGACTTACACGGATGTGCAAACTCTGAAAGGAGTAAACGTTGCCCTTCCAGTAGACGCCATTTTCAAAGAATATCCCAAATTTGGTGAGGGGATAATGAGTTTTCTTGAAAAAGAGATCCTGGAAATGTCCATGTATTAAACAGTCAATATACTTCTTCTTATTCTAAGTGTACATACTGTGATATTTTTGTAGCAAAGAATAGAGTTTTCACTATAATTGATACTGGTGCCCCCACTCAACATAGTTTCCATTATGTTGATGGCGAAGTTGACGTTAAAGCCTGATGTGGACCATCAAATGGTGTACGGAACTGCTGGAGAAGAAAGCACCATATCTGAGGGAGCTTACAGTGCGTTACCTCTGTGCTTTGGGTCCATTGTCATCAAAGCTCCGGTGAATGTGCTACCAAATAAAAAACTATGACTTGCTGTTTGAATTATTTTTTTGTGACATTTCAGGGCTGCTGTTAATATGACAGAGGAGACCCTTGCCATTTTGGGACAGTGGATCCCAATTTACTTCACCTCTAGCAGAGTGCCAAAGGATCTGGTGCACATGAGCCATTTCAATCTTGCATTTAGTGATGGATGATGCCAGTCCGCTATAATGGACTAAAAAACAAAACTCAGCCCCTTTTTCCAGCAGATATATGAATATCAATGGATTCCTCTCCAAGCCGCAAGGCCCATATCTATTCCTTCTGGACATCAAGTCTTAGTGAACACCGAGTTAAATGTGGAAGTGCCTATTGGGCTATATGAGGAAGTCATTGGGCTCTATCATCAAACACAGTTTGAACCTTATGTGGCTCCAGGGATTATACTTCCAGGCCATGGAGAGATTAAGTTTTTGTTAGCAAACCTCCAGAATGAACCATTGCAAATCTGCTGACACCAAATAGTAGCACATTTACATTTGATAATAGAAGACGTCCTTCAGGTTCATGTTTTCAGTCCGGTGGATGAATTTGGTCATCAGTCAAGGCACCAGCCAGTGTAATGATGGTGGTACCACGGAGTAATTTAATAGGGCTATCAGAAGAACAAAAAGACCAAGAAATAGCTTTATTTCAGAAGTACAAGGGGATTTTTGCTGTTGATGATCATGACTTAGGGTGTGCTCATGAGGTAGTTTATCAAGTGGACACAGGAGATCATCCCCCTATAAAGCTTTGGCCAATCTGCCAATTGAGGGCAGTGGAAGATGTTGTCACTATTGAAAAGAACAAATTTCTGGAGCAAGGGACACTCAAACCATCTAAGAGTCCATGAGCTTCGCCTGTTCTGATTGTAAAAAAGAAGGACGGCACCAACAGTGTAGTAATAAACTACCAGAAGCTCAATAGTACTATAAAAAAGGACTCATACCCCTTGCCAAGGATCAATGATGATTTGAATCAAAAAATGGATACTGTTATTTTTCAGTGATGAACTTGATATCAGGTTATTGAGAAATTGAGCTACCCATGGCGGAACAGGAAAAATGCGCTGTAATCACATCCAAAGGCCTTTTTCAACTGACCTGGATGCCTCAAGGGCTTTGTAACGCCCCAGCTACGTTGCAGCGAGCCACAGACACTATTCTTGGTGACCTAAAGCTGTCATACATCCTCATATACCTCAATGATATTAATGTTTTCTCTTGAACCTTTTTAGAGCACCTCAATCATTTAGAAGCGGTATTTTGCCGGCTTTCTGAGGCGAACATCAAAATTAAGCCTCAAAAATGTAACTTTTTCAAAGATCAGTTGGAATACCTGGGGTTTGTGGTAGACTCTAAGGGGCTGAAACCACAGCTGGCTAAGGTGGAGGCCATCAGCAAAATGACTACATCTAATAGTAAGTGTGACATACAGGTATTTTTGGGAATGGTCAGTTACTACCAATGCTTCATCCCTAGTTATAGCTGTGTTGTGGGACCACTATTTGAGTTGTTAAAAAAGATGCTGTGTTTGAATGGATGGAACGTCATCAATATGCCTTCAATACACTTTATACAGCGCTGATTAGTGCACTAGTGTTACGTTATCCAAACTTTGGTAAGGAGTTTATCGTTTAGATGGATGTGTCCCTTTCCACTGTTGGGGTGGTACTCTCTCAGGAAAGATGACAAGGGAGAAGAGTATCTTGTAGCATACTGCAGTTGAAGTCTGAACTGCCATGAGCATGTTTATACTGTGAATGAGTGTGAGTTCTTAGCGGTGATCTATGTGTATAAGCAATTTAGAGTCTACTTGCATGGGTAAAGTTTAAAGTTGTAACAGATCACGCGTCATTATGCTGGGTGTAGAACTTCAAAGAACTTGAAGGATGTTTGGCTCAATGGGCTCTTAAGCTTCAGGCTTATGACTTTGAGATCCTTCTTCACCCAGGAGTAAAGCATTAGAACGCTGACTGTTTATCTCAATTGCCAACTTTTGCCATGATGGTGGACCTCATTGATGTGATGTAAGAAAAGATTCTCAGTGGAAAATATGATGACGAACCACCCCTAGTAATCAATGCGTTAAATGAGATGTGAACTAATAACTTCCAATGTAATGGGGAAATGTACAAGTGGATTGGCGATTCTACAGTGAATTTTCCACAACCCTTAGCACGGCTGGGAATTATTATGAGCGCCCACAAGGCAGTTGGACATGGTGGGGTGCGCGAGAAAATGGAGTTTTTTTTGCCCTCAGTACTATTGGGAAAGCATGAGCTTCAATGTTCTCAAAACCATTTACTGTTGCCATCAGTGCCAAGTGGAGAAGTCATTCCGCCATAATACTTCATACTGGTTAGATAAATCACATTTTGCTTGGCACACGGTTTCCCTCAATGTAATCGGTCCCTTGCCAACAGGAGCCACCAGTGTAAGCACACTTTGGTGACTATTGACCACTTGACCCAGTGGGTTATTGTGAGGGCAATACAGGATTTGGGGGCGGTCACAGTGGTCAATTTCGTAATAAAAACATTATTCAGTGACATGGCTTCCCTCAGTTCATTCTCACTTATAATGAAACCCAACTATACCTCACAAGTCCTCCCCAAACTGAATGAGCTTATGGGTATCTGCAGGGTTCTGATGACTCCATACCAGATGAGTCAAATGGAATGGTTGAACGGGTGAATGGGACTTTGGTGAACATACTACAAAAATTAGTAATGAATTGACCTTCCAATCGGAGCTCCCTCCTTTCCACTGCCATGTTTGCCTATAACATTAATTACCATTCCACCATGGGGAAGAGCTCCTTTCAACTACTATATGACCAACACCCAGCTCTTCTGGCATTACTTTATTTGTATGTAGAAGACACCAGTGGAATGGAACCCCACAGCTATTTGACTAAACTTTCAAACACTCTGATCAAATTGCAAACCAAAGCATATTCCTTCAGCTTAGCCAAAAAGATCAGGAATCAGGATGCTAATCAGGTACGTTGTAGTGGGTTGGTGCAGTTCAAAGAAGGCGATATGGTTCTCTTCCATGACCAACATGGGTTCAGGTGAAAACACAAGCTTTCCAGTATTTGGATTGGTCAGATCGAAGTTATAAAGAAAAATGGGGTCAATGCATATACCATCAAGGACCCTGAAAGTGGTCAGATCATTAACCAAGCGCACAAGAAGTTCCTCTGACCATACAAGCAATATGAGCCTTATTGTCCAGTTAAGGAAGGGGTAATGTCGCAATTATGATATGACTGGATGATAATCTTGGAACAGCTAGGGTGGATTGGAAAGAATCCACCGAACATGATATTAGTTACGATTATTTGAGTGCCTCAAGATGAGGCAATATTGGGATATAATGGGTTGTTATTGGATCACCTCTAAGTAAGGTGATAAGGTGATAAGGCGATTTTGACATTTAATGAATACAAATTAAATCGCCTACAATTAGGGCGATAGAGAGCTAAAGAATAACAAGCTAAAATTAAGGAGAATCAGCGGAATAAAATATTCCAAGCTATGAGAGCGGTATCGTCCAAAGATGCTGTATATAATCAAGATGGGCGATTGAGAGAAGGTTGTTTATAGGAGAGAGAGCATAAAAGCGAAAGGTCACTGTATATATTATAATAAATAAAAGAGTTGTTGGGGCGATTGATCCTATTTTTTAGTAAATTTTTAAGTGTGTCAAAAGGACTGACAATCCACATATCATCTGTCTGTTGTTCAGTGGGTTTGACCTGTATGAACAAAATGGCGGATCATAGCAATACTATCCAAAGTTATAACATCTGTTATCATTGGCATTGTGTAGTGGCAGTGGCAACAAGTGAGTATCACTTTGGAACCCAAATTGTTGTGATTTGCAAATTCATACATGATTATGAGTTTCCCCTCATTAATGTAATTTCCTGCTAGAAGCAGTGGGGTCAATTGTTTCTGTTCCTCCCCCTACAGCGTTGCTGGTACATTTCCCTGCTAACTTGTATCGTTTCCAGGCTATTTTGATATGGAAAAATCCAACCTCCTTCCCGCCCACTCTGAATATTATCTAGCCTTCCTCTTGACAGTAAATGTAATGAACAAAATTTCTCCATGTACCTGTAAACTGAGTAGGAGGACAAGGCTTTGAAGATATGATTGTATGATATGATTGCAAAAGGGTGGGTATTCAAGAAGACGCCTCTTATTGCATCCCAATAGTTTTTACTTAAAAAGCTGGAAGTACGTTGTGCCCCTGCGTTGAATATGAACATCTAAATAACATCACCATTCACAATCCCTACCCTCTTCCACTCGAGCAGACAATTATCCAGGTAATTGAAAAATCCTGGGTGTTTTTTAAGCTAGACTTCTGAATGCGCTTAACCAGATTAAGGTGGCAGAAGGTCAAGAGTGGCTTATGGCAGTAAGCACTTGGAGAGGAATTTTACAGTTCTTCATGATGCCGTTTGGTTTACGAAATGCCCTGATGACATTCCAGTGAATGTTCAATGATATTCTTGGTGACCTTCAGTTTACCTGTGCGGTGTCATATATTGATAATATCCTTGTGCACTCCCCACTCCTGAGCAGCATGAGAAGAATCTGGAGGCGGTAATGGCTGCATTGCACAAGGCTAACCTCTTTGTGAACCTTTAAAGTGCGAGTTTTCAGGGATGAGGTTACCTTCCTAGCTAACTTGATCCTGAAGGATTAGCATGCAATTCCTCCTATTATGTTGGTGGCATCTTATTGTGGCCACCCCACAACCCAGAAGCATTTGCAGAGTTTCCTGGGTACCATCATATTTTTAAAAACATTCTCATATGCCCTTTCATAACTGGCCGCTCTGTTGCATCCCTTTATGGGGAAAAGTTCTATTTTATTGGACAGCGGAATGCCAACAGATATTTGATGCCATCAAGGTGGTGTTCGTGGCCAACCCATTCTCAAGCATGCTGACCCCACAAAGCCTTTCATTATTGCACGCGATGCCTCATTGGCTGCCATGGGAAAGTGTTGCTTCAATAGTAGGATGGTATGGAACATCTAGTTGCTTATTTCTCATTTAAGTTCGCAGTGTCTGAACAATTCTGGGCTATTTATGACTAGGAGTTGGCCTCCGTGGCATGGTTGCTTATGCATTGGCGTTATCTCCTACATAGCTTATGTCATGAAGTGACTGTGCGGATAGACCATCAGGCCCTCATGTGCTTCCAGAACTGCAGAAGCTAACACATCGCCAGATCTAAACATATTGTGACCTTTGAAGCTTTAATTTATAATAGGAGTTTTTAAAAGATTCCCTGATTATACTCTTTAACTTGTTGATCTGAAACCCAGCATTAAGCCAATGGAGACGGACGTTTTTGGAGATCATCATAGTGATTCCGCTGTCCCAGGGTTTTTCCAATGCTACCTAAGTATTATGATGGCAAAGTGTGAGCTAGATGATTCATCAGTCATGAGGGTATCAGCAGGTCAAATGGCTTGCGTGGAGGGATTAGAGATAATTGACCAGCAGGGTGTAAGTCTCAGGAACGTCCTTTGACTCTCAATTGGGCCATCTTCCCGTTCCCAAAAAAAGACACTGAAGAGGATGGCGGTACCCCTCATCACTCAGGGCGACCTCGCTCACATAGTAGATGAGCGATGGGTAACAGCTCGTCCGCTTCAGATCCCACCCTCAATGCCCAAACTTACCTCAGCAGAACTGTTGTGGGGAATTAGTGAAATCTGTGCCAAGTTAATTAAATTGAAAACGGTTGGATCTAATTCAGTCAGCAATCTGGCTGATGCGCAAAATTTGAATGGCTTTAAAAGCATGAAGAATGAGATATTGGCTGGATTGCCCAACGGTTCCAATTCAATCTCCAGAACAGTTGAACAAATATCAGGTGCTATTGATGTGGGTTCGAAGCCCTCAGATAGTAATTCAGGCATTGTGCCCGATGTGCTGCTGTTGATCAAACGAATGGTTAAACAACCAAGCGTGGGTGGGTTGGCTGTCCCTAAACCCATTCCCAACCAAATGGACCTGTCCCTATAAGGGATGGCCTTAGGGATTCCTGTCACCCATCAGGCCAAATGCTGTTGTGCTAATCATCAGAAATGTAGTTGAGCCTTAATTTGGACGTTTGAGGTCAAACTGACAGAAACTCAGCTGCCGCCAAATTTTGCAATGTCAGTTCCCAAAGAATAGACTTCCCCATTACCAAACCATTCGCCAGTTAGGCCAAATTTGTGGGTCCCAACACCATCCTGTCACCACTCAATTGACAACTATTTAAATAGTTTCATGGCACTGAGAAAATTGTTGGTCGATTTTCTTACTTTCCTTTCCCAATAAAATTTTTCCAAAAGAAATTTTATTTTTTTTATTTTCCATTCTGACCGCATCCCAGATGACATTTCCCTGGTGGTTCATCACCCCACACTCTGGGTAGGCTTTACCAATTCTTTTGGTCACCATGGCTCCCTCTATTGCTGATTGGGCCCAACGAGTCTGACACTTTTGGTCCTACAACCCCACTCTTGTTAATTTCTGACACCAATACATGGGGATCTTATGGCCCTACGTACAACAATGGAAAAAGAGAATCCATCCCCATATCACCTCCAATGAGTTGGCCGCTCAAGCCAAGAACCTTGTTGAGACTATCCCATTAATCTCACCTCATGCAGCGAGAACCACTGAGTTGGGAATGGGTTCAGTGTGGTTTGCCGTTGGGATACTCCTTACCCTGTTGTTATGCCACCACTTTGTGGTATCACACTTTCCAGCTCCATATCAAATCATACGGTTGGCAATGCCTCTGGCATTCTGGCTTGCCTTTTGGGTGCTCATGCATCCTGACTGGCAGGCCGGTCTAAACTTCTTCTGCCATTTCCATGACATAATTGACCAACCATTACTTCCAGCCACTTCCACCTTGGTTTTCAAATTGAACGCTGCAGTGGTTACCCTCTACCAGATGAACGTACAATCAGTTGTGTGTTGTTTGTTGTTCATTTGTTCACTTTCCAACTTTGGGAGAAGCATCCGCTCTATTTTGGAAAACTTTTTCAAGCCACCCAAGAGGTGCAGAATGCATCTTCTTGTACTTCCTCCGGCCCAGGAAAAGGATTAAGTATCCCCTCCCAAAAGATCGCCATTCAGGTTCTTGACGCTCTCGCCAAAGTACAAATGAGGATGACAATCGCACTCAGTAATGCTTCAGCAATAACTCATGCCCAATAAGGTCTCGCATTATTGGACGCCGTGGATGGAGATGCCCACCGTTGGGTGAGAAGTCTTTTTGTTCTTCCTCACAAAAAGAAGACCCCATTCCCCTGATGGATGCTGTATCAGCTGCTTTAAAACCCCATGTGTCTCAATCAGACCACTTACTCAGACTACTCTTAACCATGGCTAAAGCCCCTAATTTGGCTTCTCTGATTTCCACCTTTTGTGAACTGGCTTCCACGTTGGACCTATCTACCGATATGCTTCAGGAAGTCTTTAGAGCGAGTTTGAATTTGGTTTCCGCTCATCAAGTTGCCTGGTATACCATCCAGGATAAGTAGATCAAATATGTGCCACCACAGCTACTATCAAAGCGTTACCTTGCCACGTTTCCCCGCATCAGAAAGGGAACTTTATGATAGGATTTCCTAACAAAGATGTAGATGATGCGCCTGACGCCAGAATAGCTGTTGAAGTGGGTCCCAATCCTGCCATAACCCCCAAGTCCAAATTGCCACTTTTTGGAGTCAACTATGAATGATTCTGTTTAAGCCCAGACAGAAGAAATGATTTCTCCCGCACTTGTACTCCCAATTTTCGCCCCAGCTAAAAACCCTGACCCTGGGTCCAACATACCCGTTATATCTTCAGTCGTTCTTGAGTCAGTTGAATCTCCAAATAAACAGAATTCCGCTCATTTCCTTGTCCCTATGAAAATCCTTATCAGCCCGCATCATGTCTCCTTCAAAGCTCTGATGGATACCGGAGCAGCGGGGAACTTCATGAGTGTTGAGTTGGCACAGCAATTAAAATTGGAAATTGATGTGGGCGCCTCAGTAATGGTAGCCTCATCTGCTTACCAGTCTTCATATGTCATTCGCCAGCTGATACACTTCTCAATCCACCAATATAACTTCTGCGATCATTTTTCAGCCATGCCAAACCTGGTATTCCCGGTGATCATGGGTGTGGGATGGTGGAGTCAACAACATGTGAAGATTCATTTAGAGTATAATAAATTGTTGTTTACCAATGATGATTCAGAGGGAGAGTTCCCTTTAATCAACACCCTCAAAAAATACAAGAAACCAGATATTACTACCTTAGTTACTTCCACGGGCATTATGGCCAATTTTCCTGAAAGTTTAATGCAATACTGGGGAATCTTTGACATGGAAAAAGTGGACTGTCTGCCAAAACATTCCAGGTACAATTGTGGATTTGACAACCGTGGAATTGGTGAACATCAACTGCCCGTTGTATCATCATACAGCGGAGGAAGAGGTTGCACTCGATACCTGGTTGGATGATATGTTAAAAAAAGGTTGGTTGTTCAAAGAAACCTCTCCCGTCGCCTCCCCTATTGTATTTGCAAGAAAATCAGATGGATCACTCCGTCCTTGCATAGATTATGGTCACCTGAACAAAATATCAGTTACAGATCCTTACCCATTGCCTTTAGAGAAGACAATCAGTCAACCGATTGCCAAATTCCGTGTTTTTTGAAACTGGATCTGGTGAACACTTTCAACCAAATTTGGGTGATGGAAGGACAGGAATGGTTGACCACAATCCGGATGAGGCGAGGTATTTTTCAAATTTTGCATAATGCCCTTTGGGTTGAAAAATGCTCCTGCTACGTTTCAATGAATGATTGACAACACGTTAGGGGATCTCCAGTTCTCTTGTGCTATTGCATACATCAATGATATTCTTGTTCATTCCCCAACCCCCAAACAACATGCTATCGACTTGGAAGCGGTGGTGTCCGCTTTTCATAAAGCAGGTTTGTTCCCCAAAGCTTCCAAGTGCGAGTTTTATAAGGAAGAGGTTACATTTCTTGGAAACCTGGTCCTCAAAGAAGGTGTCACTATCCCTCTCAACAAATTAGATGCGATCCAAGAATGGCCAACTCTGACTACACAGAAGCAACTTCAGAGTTTCTTGAGAACTATCATTTTTTTAAAAATTTTCCCCTGCACTTTCTCAGTTGGCCGCTCTGCTTCATCCCCTCACTGGGAAAAATGTACCGTTTTGTTGGACCCCTAAGTGCCAGCAGGCGTTCAAATCAATCAAAGAGGTATTTGTGTCTCATCCCATTTTGAAACACGCTGATCCCACCAAACCATATATCATCGCATGTGATGCTTTGTCAGTAGTGGTGGGCGCGGTGCTACTTCAGGACCATGATGGTCTTGAACATCCGGTCACTTATTTTTCCCAAAAATTCACTACTACGGAGCAGTCTTGGGCCATTTATGACAAGAAACTGGCGGCTGTTGCATGGGCTTTAACTCATTGGTGATACCTGTTACAGGGTGCTCATCACAAGCTAATGGTTCGCACGGATCACCAAGCTCTCTTGTATTTCTGCAAACCTCATAAATTGGTGCACTGGCAGGCCCAAATCTATTGGGACCTGTGCAGTTTCAACTTCAAATATGAATTTGTCAAAGGTGCGCTCAATGTTCTTCCCAACTCCTTAAGTTGTTGCCCTGCTCACTGTCCCTTGGAATCTGAGGAAATGGATCTCATTACTGTGATCCCTGCCACTCAGATTCTGTTGATTGTTCCCTCCATTGTTTCCTCCGCCGCATTATCTCCCAACAAACTGTTATTGGCCCAAGTGTTAGCCGCTCAAACGGCCTGACCTGAGGGCGTGGAGTTGGTCAAGCAGTTGACTCACTCGAGTCCCAAACACTCCCTATATTCCTTTGAAGAGGGGCTCATTTACTTCCATTCTCATGTGTGGGTTCCCCCCACCCTTCGCCCGAAAGTATTCCACACACACCATGATCCTCCCCCAGTTGAACACCCCAGTAACAAGAAATGCATCGATCTGATCAAGCGAACCTTCAATTGGGCAGGACTGACCAAAGAGGTTCCAGCTTGGATCGTCTATTGTGTTACCTGTGCTAGGGCCAAGTCGGATTGCTCCAGTATGAATGGCCTCCTACACCCTTTACAGCAGGTGGAAGGTCTGTGGACCTCGGTATCTGTAGATTTTATCGTCAATATCCCCTGTTCTAGTGGGTTCTCAGTGATAATGGTGGTGGTGGATCGCTTTACAAAATGTTCCCTTTTTATCCCTTGCACTTCTGTGATTATGTCAGAAGAAACTGCCCATCTTTTTGTATGCCATGTGTTTTCGATGTTCAGTCTTCCCCAGGAAATTGTTAGTGACTGGGGTACTCAGTTTACTGCACGCTTTTGGAATGAACTCCTATCAATCCTGAAGATAAACCCCTGTCAATCCATGGCGTATCACCCCCAGTCTGATGGTCAGACTGAGCGGGTTAATCAAGTCCTCAGACAGTACCTTCGTTGCTATGCCACAGCAGCACAGGATACTTGGGCTGGTGACTTGCCTCTCACTCAATTTGCATACAATAACGGGATCCACACATCCATGGGGTTTTCACCATATGAAGCAACGTTAGGCTATAACCCATCATTTTCAGTTGGGGCACGCTTGCAACCTGAAGTTCAAGCTGCCGCGGATCATGCTACCCATATTTGTCAACTCAAGCCTTGGTATGGGAACACCTCACCAAAGCCATTGATGACTATAAGCAATTCATGGACTGTAAGCGCCTTCCGGGTCATGATTTTACGGTGGGTTCTTACATCATGTTTTATACCCACCATTTGTGAATTCAAACCCCTTCCCACAAGTTTGTCAGTAAGCGTTCAGGTCCTCAGTTAGTGGAGCAAGTATTGGGTAGTGGGGCGTTCCGCCTGAAGCTTCCCGCGCATTGGAAGCAGCACCCAGTCTTCCATGTTTCCCAATTGTCACCCTTCAAGGGTGTAATTCCCATGGACCCAAAACCGATCATTGTCAATAGCGAGGAAGAGGCTGAGGTAGAGGCTATCTTGGCATCTTGCAAGTCACAACGTTCAGTTCAATATCTCGTGGCCTGGAAAGGATACCCAGCCTACAAAAATAATTGGGTCAAGGCGCGCAATTGCGCGAATTGCATGGCCCTGGTTGAAGCCTTCCACGCATCCCACCCTGAGACTCCCCGTCCCCCTTAGAAAATCGCGACAATTATGGCTATCAAGCTACCTAAAGCACACAAGAATGTGGCTCTGGCGCAATTTCCCGGTGGGGGTGCCATTCCTTTGGAAAAAGGAAAGGGTAATGTAAGTCTCAGGGAACGTCCTTTGGCTCTCAATTGGGCCATCTTCCCATTCCTGAATAAAAAGACACCAAAGAGGATGGTGGTACCCCTCATCACTCAGGGCGACCTCGCTCACATAGTAGATGAGCGATGGGTAACAGCTTGTCCGCTTTGGATCCCACCTTAATGCCCACACTTACCTCAGCAGAACTGTTGCGGGGAATTAGTGAAATCTGTGCTGAGTATTAAATTGAAATTGGTTGGATCTAATTTAGTCAGCAATCTGGCTGATGCGAAAAATCTGAATGGCTGTAAAAGCATGAAGAATGAGATATCAGCCAGATCGCCCGACAGTTCCAATTCAATCTCCAGACCAGTTGAACAAATATTGGGTGCTATCAATGTGGGTTTGAAGCCCTCAGATAGTAATTTGGGCGTTGCGCCCAATGTACTGCTGTTGACCAAATGAATGGTTAAACAACTGAGCGCAGGCGGGTTGGCCATCCCAAACCTGTTCCCAACCAAATGGACCTGTCCTATAAGGGATGGCCTTGGGGGATTCCTGTCACCCGTTGGGCCAAACGCTGTCATGCTAATCATTGGAAAAGTAGTTGAGCCTTGATTTGGACGTTTGAGGTCAAACTGACAGAGACTCAGCCCACCACCAAATTTTGTGATGTCAGTTCCCAAAAAATAGACCCTCCCATTTCTGAACAATTTGCCAGTTAGGCCAAATTTGTGGGTCCTAACCCCATCCTGTCACACTCAATCAACCACTATTTAATCAGTTGCATGGCACTGAGAAAATTGTTGTTCAATTTTCTTACTTTCCTTTCCCAATAAAATTTTACCAAAAGAAATTTTAATTTTTTTTATTTTCTGTTCTGACCACATCCCAGATGACATTTCCATGGTGGTTCATCGCCCCACACTCTGGGTAGGCTTTACCAATTCTTTTGGTCACCATGGCTCCCTCTATCACCAATTGGGCTTAGTGAGTCTGACACTTTTGGTCCTACAACCCCACTCTTGTTAATTTCTGACAACAATACAAGGGGATCTTATGGCCCTACGTACAACAATGGAAAAAGAGAATCCATCCCCATATCACCTCCAATGAGTTGGCCGCTCAAGCCAAGAACCTTGTTGAGACTAACCCAGTAATCCCACCTCATGCAACGAGAACCACTGAGTTGAGAATGGGTTCAGTGTGGTTTGCCGTTGGGATATTCCTTACCCTGTTGTTACGCCACCACTTCATGGTATCACATTTTCCTGATCCATATCAAGTTGTACAGTCAGCAATGCCTCTGGCATTCTGGCTTGCCTTTTGGGTGCTCACGCATCCCAACTGGCAGGCCAGTCTAAAACTTCTTCTGCCATTTCCATGACACAGGGGCTCCTGGCACATCAGCGTACTCATTATTAATTAGCCAATGGCACTGTTTTATTTAAGTCCTGAGTGTGGGTTATGGCCTGACTCCACGACAAGGTAATCCAGACTCACCATGACCCTCCCGTTGTGAGTCACCCATGCAACAAAAAATGCCTCAACTCGGTGAAGCGAACATATAACAGGCTGGGGATATCCAAGGACATCCCAGCGTGAATTGTAGTTGAATCATGTGTGCGCAGGCGAAGTGCAATTGATTCAGTCAGAATGGCCTTCTCCATCCCCTGCAGCAGGTGGAAGGTCAGTGGATATCAGTGTCAGCTGATTTCATTGTTGAGATTCCCTGCTCCAATAAGTTTAATGTAGCCATGGTTGTGGTAGATCAATTTACTAAGTTTTCTTTGTATATCCCTTGTTTATCAGCTTTTAATTCTGAGGAAACCTCTTGGCTCTTTATGAAAAATGTTTTCAATGTTTGTGTTGCCACAGGAGATTGTAAGTGATCAGAGCCACAGTTTATGGTAATCTTTTGGAAGGCCCTCCTGGCTATCTTGAATATCAAGCCGTGTCATTCCATTGCATACCAGCCCCAGTTGTATGGGCAAAGGAGCAGGTCAATCAGATACTGGAGCAGTCTCTCTGGTGTTATGCCACTGCCGCGCAGGATACCTGGGTAGATGGCCTCCAGTTAGCCAAATTTTCATATAATACTGCCTCCCACGCCTCTACTTAGTTTTTGCCATATTAGGCCACATTAGGATATAACTATCAATTCTTTCCAAGGTTTGTGCCTTCATCTGGAGGTTCCCACCGCGGCATAACACACTCAACAGATCTGTGCCATGCAATCCCTCGTCTTAAAGCATCTGACCATAGCTATCTGTGATTACAAGCGGTTTGCAGATCAGAGATGTCTCCTCACCCATGACATCACAGTATGTTCCTTGATCATGCTCAATATGCTCCACCTGCATATTAAGGTGCCCTCACGAAAGTTCACGAGCAAGTTAATCAGGTCCACATGTAATCAAGGAAGATTTAGATAATGGGGCCTCTCATTTATCACTCCCCACTCATTGATAGCAGCATCCCATCTTCCACGCTTCCCAGTTATTAACATCTAGAGGTATTCCGCCTGTGTATCCAGAGCTGATGGTGATGGATAACTAGGAAGAAGAGGTTGTTGCTACTTTAGCATCTCATCGTTCATGGTGCTTGGTTCAATAATTGGTGGCGTGGAAGGGTTTTCCCACATATATAATTTAGCTTGGTTAGTGCAAGTAATTGTGCAAACTACTTCCAGTTAGTGGAGGCCTTCCACATTGGCCACCCAGATGCTCCTTGTCCTCCCCTAAAGATTGCCTCCATCTTTGCACTTAAGATCACAAAAGTGCACAAGAATTATGCGATGGTCATGTTCCTGGTAGGGGGCTCCCCCACCCCAACAAGGAAAGGGTAATATAAGTCCTGTGAAGCAACGCCTGGATGATTTGGGAGCTCTTCCCATTTGAACCAAGAAAGAGAAGAAGCCAGCGGCTGTCCCCCCCATCACCCTGATTAATGTAGCCCATATGGCAAATAATATGTAGTTGACAGCATATCCCTTAGAAGTTGCACCCTTTCCACTATGTTACCCATCCATGTATGGAAGGTAGAAACAGGGTGTGTACATGGAAGTGGTGGTAGCCAGGGCTCTCCAACAGCAGAGGGTTGATGGTGATTCTCCCCCTCAAAAGGATCCACGTGGTTTGAGTTCCACTAAGGTAGGTAAACTGGGTTTCACTTATGATCAAAGAATTTGGTTAAGGCGTGGAAATTCCCATCTGCTGTTACTCATAATTACTAGTTTTGGCAAGTAAGTAGTCAACAGGTATATGTGCACCAAACCTGTCACAGCTGGTGACATATTTCCTGTAATTAACCGCCCTTCTAAAGACAAATCCAACAAGCCCTTGAGGCAGAGACCAGAACCCCTGAGAGTCACTGATGACCTATATAAGGTTAATGACAAAATTTAGGTTTTCAGCTTTACCAATCAGGGATGAGGAAAACGGCTTATTTGAGGCGAAAAACCAGGAGAGAATTAACTTACCACCTAGAAAAGTACAAGATATGAGGTTACAAAATCTGGCCCTAATTCGAAAAAATTTGATTTTGTTTGAGAATAACGAATTTGTAGCTCATTTCAGATTTCAAAAATAATTTGGAATCTTTGAGAATCAACCCACTATAAATCAAGTCACAAGATGAGAAAGGCTTTGCTTTTCTCAGATATTCTGATCATCCTATTAAAGTCTAGTAATTTTAGGGCCAGTTTCCTGTATAATTTTTATTTTCTTAAACACAATAAAATACGCCTCTCCGAAGTCCTTTGATGGCTGGAGTTCGTTTTCCGCTCTGGTTTGCACCCACTGATGTACGTGAGACCTCCACCACTCAGCCACCTATTCCGCCAGCTCCTCCTCCTCCTTTTTTTCTGACTTTGCCCTAAATTTTAAGCCATCCTTCCCATCTCCAAGGTCCTCTTGTACCTGATGGTTGTAGCCAGTTTGGTGTGCATTTTTCTCCAAAGATTTGTATGGAAACACAATACTGACCATTTAGGACGTCTCTTCGCTTTGTTGGGTCACTTGGCCTTGTTGTATCACCTTTGGCCTGCGTCTTCCCTCCAGTGACCTCCTGCGCTCCAGTTTCCCTAACATTATCTGAGAAAAGCCTGACTTTTTTTGAGTTTATTCTACTGTTGGGCGGATATAGTTAGCCCAATCCTCTTAGAGTTGTCACTCGTTGAAGCGGTCCACTGGTCTGGTACTTTTGTATCCCTTCTGGCCTTGGTTGTTACGTTCCTCAAAGGGTATGCTGAGGGTGTTGCGCGGCTGACCTCACTCAAGACGCTCATACAGTGTGCAGTACCTGCCACTACCAGTCATAATCTCCACTATTTACATGATTTTAAATTTAAAAATGAGATTTTCAACACATTTTCCAGCCTTAGGGCCCGCCACAAGTCTCAAGGCAAGTACCTAGCTGGCGTCCTCCTTCTCCAGCTGCTGTTCCATGAGATTTCAGAGGGAGTGTCAAAATCTGAGGATCGCTTGCTTGTGTATTATTATCCTGTACGTCTATTTGGGCCAAAGTTCTGATGATTGATCCTCAATAGTGCCTGTAGTTTATGGTCTTCAGACCATTCAAAAACTCACTAGGCCTACTAGATTCACCTCAACTCTTCCGGCCAATTCAGGCATAATTTTCCCTTTGTGTTTTGGAACTTCTTCCAAAGCAGGTAGATATAAGCTTTGATTAGGTGCATCCATCTTGTAGACACTTTCTCCAAAGAAAGGATTCAATTAAAAAACCAGGAAAGAGATGAAATAAATATAACTTTTATTATAAGTTATTTATTAGATAATGGCCATTAGGCTATGCACCAGTATTTATACCTCTAGAGCATCTCCTGGCCACAAGCTGACAAAAAAGTTCAACAGATATTTTACCACTTCAGTTTGGTCCTTGAACTGATACGACTGAAACCTTTTCTCAAGTTTATTGGTGGCAAATTACTCTCGAAATTGGGAGGATTTCAGGTACAAACATTGTGATAAAAACATGCAAAATTGTCCTAAGATCCTCTGGATTTCAGTTTCATCATACTGCTGATGAAATACACCTTCTGTGAAATCTTGGCATCAATTGGAGTAAATGATGCACCCCTAATTGGAATGTCAGCAGGCCTCTCCCTTGATTGAACAGGTAACCCCTTTTGGGCATCCATGCAAGTTCTATCATGCCAATTACGCGGATTGACATATGAATTTCGCTCTAGGATGAAAAATTAAATACGGATTTTTGTTCATCTGATAATTCATGGTATTTTTAGACGTTAACTTCAATCAGTCCCAAATGATTTTGTACACAGGTGAATTGATAGTGTTCCTGATAATTGGGACCAATTGGAAAGATTTGATGCATAGGAAATCAGCCATAATATGTGAGTGTATTTGGGCTGATAGATTTGATAAAATACTTGATCAAAATGACATTGGGATGTTCAGCCCAAATTGTTAGTTTGCAATAGGCTTTGAGGTAGAATATAGGTGTTTAGCTCAAGCGTTGAAAGGGTAATCAGCCTGCTCTGATGGTTGTCAAAAGGTTTATTTTTGAGTCAACCACCAGATTCTGACATTTCCACCCTCTTGACTCTAACATAAGTCCTAAGATTCCAGATTAGCCTATGTTGGTTCGTTATCATTGGCCCAAACACCTGATGAGAATGGAGTTGGTTTTTCTATTTGGTAACTTTGGCACAAGTGCCCGATGAGTCTGAAGTATGTTGGCCTGAATGCCCATCCAGTCTGAAGTTGGATCCTCTCCCTTACCTCAGGTGCAAACTGAAACATTAATTAAAATA
>JAKSZP010019276.1:0-22823 GCA_022478985.1 Massospora cicadina
GACAACCTTGGGGAGAAAAGTAACCCCTATGACGCCTATGTAGAAGATTTAAAAAGAAGACTATAATGACAAACAAGACCAAAGGATAAGACTGTGAGAATATAGAAGGCTGTGTAAGTGACGAAGTTTTTAACCGAGGGATAGACAAGGTGGGATTGGGATTGTACCTTTGGGATTGTGAAGTGTGATACGGCTTGGATACTTGGTTGTATAATGCGAAGATGACGAAGAATATAGGAATAATAGTGAAAAGGGAAGAAGTGCTAGGAGATTGGGGATCTTGGGTTTACTAAGGGGGATAGAAAAATGGGGTACGAAAATAGGAGGAGAACAATAAATGGGGGCCAGTGTTGGAAAACACACAGATTCATAAAAGGGGGTAGCCAGGAAAACGAGAAACGTGTCAAGATAAAACATAACTTTGGAATAAATAAATAAAGCAACCTGATTAACCTGCAGGGATGCCTCGTTGTGTGGTAACGTGAAACTTGACCCGATAGAATAAGAATTGGGTCCTAAAATGTAACATATGATAAGGATTGTGGAGGGAATAATAATAAAGAATTGGGTAGAGTATAAGAAGAAATAGTGGATAATAATTACAAGTCCACAAATAATAAGAGTAAACGTAAATCAGGAACTTGTAGGAATACCAGAATAGAAAGGGGTTAACCAGTAACTAATTGTGTATATAATATTGGTTATAGACAAAAAATTTTAGTAATGCGTATAGGGAACGTTAGTATGGGAAGGGTTATATAATAAATGTTAGTATACCAGCAGATATTTATAGTTTGATGAAAAGATTTTACCTCTACCTAATAGGTAGCCATAATTGCTATTTACATAAAAGTAAATTGGATAAGTCTACAGGGGGATGTTAACTATGGTTGGTAGGGTTTGCCAATTCTTGAGAATTCAATGTTTGATAAAATACGTATGACCACACATAAATATTTAGTTATAAAAATTTAATAAGTGATTGTGGATAGGGCAGGGATGCTTATTGGGTGATATGGAATATAATATGGAGGGGGAGAGTAAACTCAGGATTGGGAGCTTGTCTACGTATTAACCTGTAGGAAAAAGGGATTCTAGGTAGGGGTAATAAAAGGTCAAACAATAGGGGAGGTGGAAGGGATGTAAGGGATAAGTAGCAAGTTTAAATTTGGATAAACTAAAAGTTTAAGGAATTAGTGCCCTAGTAGGGGATACCGATAATACGAATTAGAAAAGAGCAGAGAAATAAGTATAAATAACGTGGAGGCTATCCAGAGCAAATAAAAGTTTAATGGCCCAAAGGTGGTTTAGAAAACAGGTGTAATAACCCCTATCAAGACTTTTTAGAAAAGTGACTAATAACCAAGAGTAAAGATTGAATACTTGGTATAGGTGCAACTAACAATTGGAGATTGATAAAAGTAACCAAATGTTATAACGGATAATGGAATAGGAATAAATTTTGTAAATGCTAGTTTTGTTTACAAACCTAGAGTATAGATCAATATTGAATTGCAACCTAGTTCGATGGGTTGAATATGTTTGATTATATTTTGATTTACCAACCAACTTACACGTTGTAAGAGGCCCTTTTGTTATTTCGCCTATAAATGATTACATTGTAAGGGTATCTACCCTCATTCAAAGACGTGGGTAATATTAAAGATAAAATCCTATACTAGGATAGAGGTGGATATACCCTAAGGGGTAGAAAAGATTAGAATAACCAAAGCAGGTAAAAGGATAAGGAAAAAAATAAAGATAAAAAGCCAATAGGGATCAGTTTGGGGATAGAATCATAAGTTGGATTATAAGTAGGGAGAAAGTAAATAATTAGAAAGGTAGAAGTGGAAAATATAAAAGGTCAATAAGACTTATGTATAAGAATAGATAAGAAAAAGAGGAGTAGATAGTAAAAAGAACCAAGAGGGGGAGGTTTGTATAGGAAAAAAAAGGGAGAAAAGAGGAAGAGAAAAGAAGACTAAGACAGGGGGATAAAAATGGAAAAGGATAGATTGCAGATGCTGGGGATAAAAATTAGGAAGGAAGACTGAAAACAGGAAAGTGACGGGTGATATAATAATAAAAAGGAAAGACAAGAGTGATTGGGATAGTGGGAGTACAAAAAACGTATAAGAAAATGGGGGAAGGGTGACAAAAGGGGGATAAAGTATAAGAAGAGTAAGGGAGGGAAGGACAACGATGAAAGATAACTAAGAATAGGGAATGGAAGGGGAAAAGAAGAAGTAGAGGGACAAGTAGAACCAGAGTAAGAAAAGGAAGAAACCGGAGGATAGAATAATAAGGAAACAATAATTAGGAAACTAAAAAGAGGATATAATTATTAGAAAACTTAATTTATCATTAGAAAACTAAAATATATTTATTTTAAGAAACCCTATTTAAAAGATTATTATTAGAAAACTTTAAAGAGGATATTATTATTAGTAAACTTTATTTATCATCCCCTGTTGATTCTCTAAGTTATTTTTATATGCTCCGACTAAAGTCAACCTCTACTTTTTATATAAATGGGTTTGAGTCTTACAAATTTTTATATAGTCCTGATTTATTTAAAATATAATTACTACCATAAATTCAACTACATTGAACATACTGAATACAGCATGTTGTATTTTTGTATAAAGATAGATAAGTTTAATATAGTCTGTAGTTTGGAAATCATTAACATGATAGATTTAGTCCACAATTAGACGTATTAAAGAAATACTCTTGATTATCAATCAACAAAACGTCTCCATCTTTTACGCCCACTACTTGAAGTTACTAAATGGTGATCTAGTGCTTTAGAAATTATAAAATCACCTTCGTTCTCTTCAATAATCGAAATAAGAAGCAGAGAGGTTTCAATAAGACTAATTTAAAAACTTAATTTGTAAATCAAGAGAATAGTCAATCATAGATCTTATAAGGAACCAAGGAACAAAAATTTTCAAAAGGAGTAGACAATCTATAAAATGAAGAAGGTCAACAAATTGGCTCAAAGAATAAAAGAGCAGAAGAAAGAGTTTAAAGAATAAAAAGAAGCGTAACGTAAAAGAGAAGTGGGAGGATATAAAGGAGGGGTAAAGAAGGCGAACGAAAAGAAATCTGGAAAAGGATAATAGGGGGATGAACTAGAACCTTACAATGTGAAAGGTGCTTAATAAATGCGCCAAGCCTCTATTCTCATAAGCCCCCTCCATTCTTCCACCTTCCCCAGGAAGGTTTTACAGTTCTTATTCTTACTACCCTTTTTACCCCAAGTTGTGGTTGCAAAGTGGTCAAAATCTGCTCCTTGAACATTAGGTTAGAGTATTCAACAAGGTTGATTTTCCAGCCTTTGGTAATCCTAAGTATCCAATCTCAGCTATTACCTTTTATTCAAGATAAAGATTTATCAGTCAACTCCCCTTATTGGGGAGCATTACGTGGAGTACGATTTACAGAAGATGCAAAAGTGGCATTCCCCATACCACCTCTGCCACCCTTAGCTACAAGAAGAGTTTGATTCCCCTTTCTTCACCTCTTCTTTATTATCACGATCAATCATGTAAACAGTAGTTCCCAAAGTAACGTCAATGTAGAGTGAACAACCACTCTTTCCAGTTCTAAGGTTCACCACTAAGTCCAGAATCCACCACCTCTTTCGAGATGATATCTTATAGAAACCTGCCCTCCCCACGGATTTTTACCTCTCCTCCTTTTCCACCCTTCCCTCTCCCCCTCACATTGGATTGGATTTTGATGGTTCTGTCCACTTCCTCCATCCCCAGCTTTTACAGCTAAATATTCATCTCTTTGTTACTACTTTAATTGTGTTCTCCAACAGCTAATCCTTCTCGATATGATTCCTTAGGTATACTCCCTTTTTTATAGCCACTTTTACTCACAAAGTTTTTATTATAAATTAATTTGGCCAGTGAATACCTATTTACAACCTTTAGCTCCCTTCACTTTGACAAGCATTATAAATGCTTTTATTATAAAGATCTAAATGATCAGCAGAATCTTGTAACTCAACTATAATTATCTGGATAAGCTAAAAATGTAACTAATAAGATGAGAATGTGTCGTACTAAGACACCATAAATAAGGAATAGCTGATAATGCAATACCACTCACGAAAAAGATTAAATTTATATCAATGATATCTAGATGCAAAAAGGCGGAATAGTTGACTATTTAAGAAGTAACTAAATGGATAATGAATAAGAAGAATATAAATGCATAAGAGGGAAAATAGAAAAATGGAACAGGGGAATAGAAGGGACAGGGATTGGGTATGACTAAAGGCTAGAATGCATATATAAAAGAATAATGGTCGCAAGAAATGGGAGTATAAAAGAAACAAGGAAGGTCGGAAGGAAGGGCTGTATAAAAAAAAGAATGTTTACAGGGGTTAAGAAAAAAGAGGCTAGACTAGAGGGTAAAAAGAAGTCGGGGGGGGGGTATATAAAAAGAACCCACGAGAACAATAAAGGTTCCCTTAAGGCTAAAAAGCTAGGATAAAGAAGGCTAATACCCCCATAGATTGGAGGGGATGGTAGAGTCTGTAATAGAACCAATGATCCGAAAATGGATTTAGCTAGGACGAATTAGATATGGAGTAATATGGACCCCTCATAAATTAGATTGTTAAAATGATTTTTGTCATGGCTTGGTTTAGATTTATGATTTTATTCATGGGTTGGTTTAGATAAAAATTCCTAGGGGATGCCTGGTTTTTCAATTGGTGTTTATTATTGTTTGATCCCACCATTCTTTGTTGCTTCCCAATTCCCGCTAGATTCATTACTATTTAGATATTCCAAGGGTCACCCTTTTTTTAGTCCAACCCCTCTTCCCTTTTCTCTTTTCATTCCCTGTTGACTTTTTTCACTCTCAGCTCCCCCCACCTTCTTTCTTTTATCCTCTACTCTTTCTCCCACCTTTTTCCTATTCTCTTCTTATTCTTATGTCGTTTTTCGTCCCTTCTTACGTGGTTCATCAATAAAACGATTCCCCATTGAAGGAGGCAATCGTGCACGTTATCGTCTATGTTATAAAATAAGAGGTGGCAAATTATTGTGTTGATTAATAGTGGGCAACCTTGTCGTTATCCTTTGTTGTTGGGAATTAGTGTTAAAAGTCTACCTCTTTTACAAATATTGTTATGGTGGCTACTTCCCGTCCCCTATCCCCCTCTTTTTGTAAAGTCGCACCCATTCCCCCAAACTTATTTACGCCACCATCTACTAACCAAGCTAAATAGGAATTAAAAACATAGTAATACATAAACCTAAATAGGTATACCTATTCCCAACACTTCCCTATGATAAAACTTACCACCAACCATTCCATAAAGATAAACCAATAGACAAGTATTGTTACCTACATCCCCCATTCCTTCTTTCCCCCTCTTTTTGTATTTAGTGATTCACAAACTATCGATTATAAACGTAATGTGGGGATAAAGCTAATCCAGCATAGGATCCCACCTATAAATAATAACCCATTACACAATTTAATCCAGACTCTAGCAACGTATCAAAAGAGACAAGAGGGAAGTATCAATTTTAGCCCTGTATATTTAATTTCTGGCTATTCTTCTCATACAACCTATATTGTAGAGAATCCCTACATACACAAGACCCCTCCCCTTTTTTATAACCACCCCAAGGATTCCTATTTCCCCCCCCCTCCATACTATCCTCCTATTCTTTTTCTTCCCTATCCCCTTATTTTTATTTACTTACTTATCCAACTCTTTTATTATCAATTTTCCCTAAGTTACCAACTTCTTATTCTTTTACCAATCCCTCTCTTATTATATTAAATATTTTATATACCAGCTTCCTCTTATTATCTAAAATTGATTCTACGATACGCAAACTAACGACTCCTTTTTCAATCCCGAATGATCTATCCCCTCCTTCTTACCCACTTCTCACCTTTTCTCTATTACTTTCCTATTTTCTCTACTTTTTGTCCCACCCCTTTACAAACCCAAACTCTTTTACAATTATTCTTCAATTCTAGGTTACTTGGTGGATTATCATGTTTTTATCCCTGTAGGATTCATTATACAATGGAGGGGATTATGGCTACTCTTGATCCCTACTTTAGGTTCCCTCTATTTTCGATACGATTTGTCTATTCTCTTCCTAGGTCTTCTTATATTTTTCAGCCCCCTTTAGTCCCTTTCTAAGTTTAGTTTCTCACAAATACCCTTTCTTTCCCCCTGCTCTATTTGCACTCTTTTACAAAATTACCATCTACCCCCTTCCCTTAATCTCACATACCAACCTTTGATTCTACTCACCCACTTCCCCTCCTCCAGCCCTTATGACTATGAGCTTATCCAATCCTAAACTAGACTCAATTATCGTCCCCTTGCATTTGTTTCCCTAGTGATCTTCTCTTCCCTTCCTACTTCTGCTTCCCCACCCTCCCTTGAGACGTTTATATCCCACCCTTTATCCTCGTCTTCCAATTCTTGTTCTATTAGAGTCTTACTCTCTTTCATCTTATTCTGAGCCTTACCCTTGGGGTCCCATTTTTAGTCCATCCTCACCCTTATCATTCTCCCCTTTCATCTTTAGGTTCATCCTTTAAAGTTAGTTTTCTGTTTCCCCCTATCTTTCATTTTCACTACCCTCCCTCTATTCATCAACCTTCTTGGTCTTATCTACAGCTATTTTTATATGCGTTCTATTGACCTTCATTCCTATCTTCTATCCCCCCTTGTCCTTTTTAAAAACTTGACGAAGCCCAGCTAAGCCAGAGGGCAGGAAATTTGGGACTCGGGGTTCTTTTTTAAATATATCATTTATTTCCTACCCCATCTATTTATCCTCTCTGGTTTCTTTTATTAGTATCGTTTTTATGTCTTTTTATTCTTTATCACAGGGTTTTGAGTTAAAGTTTGCACACTTACATTCTATAAAGATCCAAATTCTCAATTTGTAAGATTGGGCAACCAGGGCTTGATGAAAGAAGGTACCCACCCGATCTGACCCGATAATAAAAATTAGAGTGGGTCTCCTAAGCCAAGAAGAGGGGGAGAAAGATGTACTAGGGGATTCCAACCTTATACTTAACTGATTGCTCCTCCAGCTGATACGTCCCCAAAGGAACTCTTTTTGCTACTTTTTAGAGACTTGAGTCATTTGATGACATTTTAAAGTTGGAACCCTTTCAGGGGTAGGGGATCATTTGGAAAACTTACCCTATATGAACTTCTACTCTTACCTTGTCTATTTCTCCCGCTCCCCAGCCTAGGCCCTTTCTTTATATGCTCTCTTCTATTATTAGTTTCCCCTTCCACGTTTAGGCTCATTCTTTTGGTCTTTTCCCAATACCCTCCTTTGGGCTAAGTTAATCCTGTTAAATCTTCAGCCCCTTTTCGTACTAGGTCTTTTGTGCTAGTTCTCCCATTCACCGAGAGATCCTCTATTCTACTTGTTTCATTCAAATTTTGTCCCTCCTGGTAACACTTTTACAATTATATATGCTCCGACTATTATCAACCGAATTTTCATAAAATATTATTAGGCTAATATTTGTTTTTGTCTTTCTAAAAAGTTGGATTTGCTTTATTCATAAACGGTAGTAACCTTTTATTCAACCTCCCCTTATTTATCAGTAAAGACGATACCACATTTATCTTTAAGAATAATCATTAGGGTCTCCTTTTAATACCTCCTAGGTTTTCCTAGCCACGATTATTCTTATTATTCTTGGTTTATAAACCACTATACTTTTATTATGAGAGACAAGTAAGTACATTGGCAAGATACTCCCCAATCGCAATTTGTCCCAACCTTTTATTGATCTATATTACCAACTTCTCTTGGTTAAGTTAAGTTAGCATTCACTATCGACAAGGGATGGGATCTTTCCCTTCTTTTATCTTTTCAATGTTTCTTTTCCCTTCTTTCTCACCCCCACCCCAACTTATTCCACCCTTCTCTTACCCACTTCCCCTTTACGATTTATCTACTTGATAGTACCCTTTATCTTCCCATTGAAGAGGGTAAGTTAGAGAATTAACTGCCCATTGAGTTAATGCTTTACCTAAGTTTAATTTGAGGGAGAGGGAGGGTAATAAACCAACTTGTCAAGAAACTTGAGCACATAATCTAGCTGACGATACTTGAAAGATTGTAAAAGAGGTTTGTGCCTAACTCGAAAAGAGTTGGAGAAAGGTTAGATTAGAAAAAGGATTTACAAGGATGAATGATAATAAGAAAATAGAAAAAACCTAATGTAAAAAAGACCAAGGAAGATAGGAAAAGAGTAGAAGATATCAAAGAATATAATAGCGAAGAGCTATATTTGTTATATCGGAGAGGTTTCTGTTATAGCCTTTCCTAAATATGCCTTAGTTAATGGTTATTTGGACCCTTTTACCCATTATTCTTACCCTCCATTTATACATACCCTCTTTATCATTAGACTCCAATCCTCCCTCCCCTAATCTCTATTTGTCATCAATTAGTTTACAATTTAACCCACCCTAATCTATAATTAGCAGATAATAAAATTTACAAAGATAGAAATCACTATATAAAATATAATAATTTGCAGAGGATGATTGGATAATTGATAGCAAAGGATGGTAACTATATATCAAATAAGTGGGATTGTCAATAGGTGGGAGTGGGAGATAGGTAGGGGGATCCAAGGGGACCATATACCCTGCTGTAACGAAAAGCATGTCTAATAGTACTAGTAAATAATAAGAAAATAGATTATACAAAGAGTGGGGTAGTACAGATGGGTGGGAATACCTCATAAGTTTATAAAATAGGGATTATATCTAAACGTAAAGGAAAAAGCAGGAAAAGGGTACTAATTGAGAAGGATAGAATAGAATAGACCTATAATAATATATAAATTTGCCTTTATCATTTGGTAAATAGTGGGATAATTTAATATGCTCCGACTCAATAGGAAGATAAAGACGACAAAGCGAATCGAGACTTTATATAGAATAAATATGTGAATATATAAAAAGAGTAACAAGGCGAGTACCAATATATATGTGAATATAAAAAATGACTCGAAGAAGTCAACCCTGTAAGAAAGAAGAGGGGGTAGTGAAAGAAGATCAGGGAGAGAGGGAAATAGAAAGTGAGAAAAGAGAGTGAGACTAGGGTGAAAAGATTCGGAGAAGAGGGAGACTAAAAAGGCTTAAGGGTTGGGAGAAGTTGGGGGTTGGATTATATAGTCGCTAATGTTTATGGTTAATCCCTTTTCACTATTGGATTCACATCTATTCAAGACTCGTATACCTGTGGGGCAAATCACTCGTATCTATCAATGGGGCCTATCACTGAAGATAAGTAACTTGGTGGATAATTCGCCTTTAAATGAATGGTTCGGATTAACAAAAATACAAAGGTGGAAGAAATCTATACTTGAATAAATAGAAAGCAACTATAAAAAATGGAGGAAAAGGGATCATCCCAAATAACCCCATCAGGTGGAAGCTTGTATCAATAAAAGGAATAAGATTCGGACTTTATGAGAAGGGGGGGGTAGGAATCTCCCTAGGATAAGGGAGGGAATAGAACAAGGCTATACAAGAATGCATATAATACAATTATCTTTAATAAGGATAGAAGTCTCCTTATACAAAAAACCATGATACAGATAAGATCTTCAATATTAATTTTATACGTTAAATTAAATTTAATGTTGGTTAACCTAACTAATTCAATAAGCAAACCCTGAGGACCAGACACGTCCTGTTAAATAAAAAGTAAAAGATCAAATGGAGAGAAACTTAGGACTTAATAAGTAGTACTCTGTAAACAAACCTTGTTTTAAACCTATCTGTTTATTTACCCTCTTATGCTTTATCCCCTCTATTTTTTTATTTTATACAAGTTTCTATTGTATAACATTATTTGCTTAATGTTATGACTAGCAATGGGTATTTAACCTCTATCCTTCACTGGGTTCAACATTCATGACTTTTATTAGAAACTAGCTTATTAACCTTTATACTTCCCCCTTAAGCTTCTATATTCGAAATTTAGTTGTTTGAATTGTCGATAAAACCTATTAGGTAGAGATTATTCTAAAGAAAGCGAGTCCTCGTAAAGATTTAGAATTTCTATATAAGAATGAAGAGTTTAACATAGGAATAAAAGTATAGTAAATGTATCTATACTTGTTTATAGTTTATTAGGCTTATTTTTCTTTCCCTTTTTATACTACCCCTCGATTGGGGTTAATTTGAATTGATCTCACCACTCGAAAGGGTGCTCTACATCAAGACGAGGAACAAGCTAAAATAAAGTTGTATGGACAAGGCCTTTAATTATAGTTATTAGTGAGTCAATCCCCTTGCTAAAAAGGTTAGTCCCTCCAAATAGACGGGTTTCCATTTCGAAGCCCAATTTTGACAAGTTTCTGTTTCCCTTTCTCTCCCCATTATCATTACCTGGTCTTTACACTTTATATATAAATAGTTTTATCCTTCTCTAAGCTTTCTCATTACCTTTCAAGATTTCTCATTTTAAATTATCCTTTTAGATGGGCACCATATTTGAATTATGTCTTATGATCTACCTGAACAATTTATATTTTTATAAAAATTTATGATTATACTGAAAGTCTAAACACTTAGAGCCTAGGAAAGTGAGGACCGAAGCGTTAACTAAAAATCTAGCAACTAAAAGGATAAAAGGTTTAATAAACTAATGTATTTATAAGAGTGTTAATTGTATAGGGAGTGTGGGATAAATTATAACTCTATTATGAACTGAGAAATTAAGGTTTATATTACCGAATACTAAAAAGTACTTACTAGATTTAGTAGCTATACTTTAGCTCTGCTACTTGTATTAAGTACCTTAGTGATATACTCTTTCTATATAGATATTCCCTCCTGGTAGTCACTACCGTTAGGTTAATGATTATATTTATATCCTACTGTACTATTTCACTCTTAAGATCTAATAAGCTCTTTCTTATTATTTTTAGTTTAACAATTTCTAATTATTTTTAGTTAAACAGAATAATTTTAAGTAAGTTAAACAATATAAGGGTGGTTAGTTTTTTCATATAATAATCAGATATTCTGACTCTATTTGATGTAACACAGCAGAGTAAGGACCAACGACGAGTAAACTCAAAGTCTATCAAGTAATATTTAAACCCTAAATAATAAGAATATCTAAAAGGGTAGCGATAAAAGTATAGAGCTAACTATATGGTAATCTTTCTGGTAACCTTTTTAAGGGGAATTTATTTGCTCAACTCTAAAGAGCTCCTTGAATTAAGTGTAGTACCAGGTACTTTAGCTAACACCTAAATGTTCAATCCTTACCTATCTGTCCAGTTATTTGTTATTGGTTTAGAATTAAGTGGGACTTTCTACTATAACAGCCAACACATTGGCTATGTATATGTATACGTAAACCTAATCTTATTAATTGATATTGTACGTATAATTTTGTATTATTACTTATAAATACTTAACGAAACCTGATTCTACTCCCGTAAATAGTAAAATAGTTTTATCTAATACGTAGGTATGACCCTATTAGTATAGAACTTTCTTAAAGTTATAAACTAAATATTTAGTATAAGATGTTCTAGTACACTATATATAAACCTTCATAGTAAAAGGTTTACCTAATTATAGTTAACCCGATTGTAATCGTATTGTAAATATATGGTAATACTTAACGGAAAAAACAACTAATACTTATTTAGATAAAATATTGTCTATTCTTATAATACTTAGTTGTGTCCATAAAATGGATTAGAAGGGGACCGTAAACACATCTACTGAGAGCTAGCTATAATGAGGAGGATACAAAGAGGGTCTGCGTATATACGATGTAACCATAATAAATAGAAAGGGGAAAGAAATAGATCTCCGTAGGGAAATTTAAGTTAATACAATGTTACCATAATAACTTAATAATCGGTAATTACTTAATACAATTTAACGGTAATTTCTTAATTATTACCCTTTTTACTTAACCTATTGCGAGCCTGATAAATCACACATAGTTAGCTTTTAAAGCCCCTGTTTTGAGATTTCCCCTCCTTATCTTCCCTTTGAGGTTTCTCTTTTCACTATTTACCTAACCTAGACGTTTCAGTAAACCATCTAAGCCAAACACAATAGGTAAGAGGTGTGATCTGTAAAAAGAATAACCCCATTATCGTACACCAATTTACAATAATCGTATTTACGATAAAGTTTAAGGATAAGATACAAAACCGAGTACATCTGTAATAATCCTAACTATAGATATAATAGATTGCTAAATCTTCTATAACAGCCATACACAAAGGGTTGATAGTGCATCAATAGAAACAAATAAACCTTAAGAATACAAAGAGGGTGCTGAGATACCAATCCAAATACCCATTTCACTTAATACAGACCCCCCTATAGATCAATAATAGATAATCTTATAAAAGCTTATTAAGCACAGGGAATACAAGGTAACATATAGAGAAAAGAAAACTCTAATAAAGATAACAGTCATCAAGCCTATAAAGGGAGGTCAATAACAAGCATGTCAAGAAAATAGAAAGTATTGTAACTAGGGCAGAAAAATAAAAATTGTAAAAAACCTTCTATTAAAAGATAGAAGCTGGGGAAGAATATAAAAAGAATAAAGGATCAGTACAATAGTACGGGTATTTTGTAGGGTTGGTCTATGATCCTTAGGAACGAAGAACCAGGATAATACCTAAGAAACCTCACCTTAATAGGAAGTCATAATAAATTAGGAGTTAGACTAATTGCTAATAAGCCACCTCTTTAAGCAGATTATAAGGGAATCAACCCCTTGAGTACTATAAAAATAGTACTAATGATTTTTATAAGCTAAGTACACAGGAACCCTGTATTCTAGAGAGAAAGAGTGAAACGATAAAGAGTGCCTACTTTAGGAGTAATCTAATGGACTAGTAGTAATTCATTTAAGCTAGTCAAGTGGCCTAGAATAACGTATATAAGTATTTAGCTATGTTAACCTTTATCTTTTGGGTAATTATCACTATTATAGCTTTACCTCTAAACTTACAGATACGTTAATGGGTTCTTACCTAGTACTATTAGGTACATTACCTCCGTTTGTTAAGACAAGACCTTTAGTTAATTTTTAATTAAAACCTTACTAATAAATTAATACTTTACTGGAATAACGTAGCCTATTGTAAAGAAATTTAAAGATTAGGAAGACCGTAAAGGTGCGTAATAATATAGTAGGGGACAAATAGCTTAGCAGGCTTCAAAACGATAAGCCGGAGGTAACTAATCCATACCTATAAATAGCTTGTACTAATGTTCTAATAAACTATACTTTATTATCGTAATAAAATTCTATAATTGAATACTTTAATAGTTTGGGTAAACTTCCTAAGAACTTAAGAATCTTATGTCACCGTCATTATAGGAATGATATCCTATATAAACTTCTATTGGAACTTAACTATATAACAAATTATTACTATTTAGTACTATTGGTAGTATGCAGTTCCGTTGATGTCTTCCAAATAGGGTATACCTATCTAAATTATTGTTGTGAATTATTGCTCTTATTCAATTTACCCTTTGTTACTGCTAATAAGCAGTGGGTTATAAATATCTTTATAAGTGTTTATATTTACATTAAAGTTCCCTAAAAGTGATGTAGCGAAGGAAAGTATTATACTACTAATTACCTAGGTAGTAATTATCCATAGTGGATAATACCCTTTATGCAACTACAGACCTTAACTTTTAAGTTGTGAAATTATTCAATTTCATCCAGGAAATTGTTACTATTATTAGAAATCAAGGGAGTAAAGGTAAATACTACTTTTAGTAGTACAAGCTTTTAAAATGGTTGTCTAAGTTGAGATCTTGAACTTTAGCTTAGTATAAATTTAAGACTGGGTTAGATAGAAAAGTAAGGGGGATTTTATAGACTATCACTTATCCAAGACCGAGTTTAACTTGTCTATGCACCTATAAAGGAAGTCCCTTACCCTATATCGGCTTAATTAAGTTGGTCCTATCTGTGATAATGGTTTACAATTTCAACAATATGACTGATTTCATATGGGACGTAGCTCTATAATAGTGATCATAGTTTGGTGTATACAACCTTTGGTTCTTATAAATTTATCCCTTTTACTATTCAATTTAGTAAAAAGGTAGATTTACCTCCTGATAAAATTACAGGGTACGAGCGTAGTGACTGGAGGCCATTATTCGAAATCCGATGTGTGGTTAAAGTTTCTCACCTTCAAATTCTATTCTTTATCTTAGGATCCAAACTAAACTATTGTTATTCTTAGTTAGTTGTAGATCCACACGCGGATCCTTGCTCCCGCGTGAATATTTTCTTGCCGAGTGAAACGTTAGTCTTAAGTCTCGACTCTATTATACAAACAACAAACGAATCCGGTTATTTATTATAACAAGGTCTACCATTTAAATTTAAATTAACCTAGTAATAGTCTCGCTTTTTCTAAATTAACCCATATAAAAGTGTACAATGCTAAAGTTATTTATTCTAAACTTTTACGGTCTTTTAGGGTATAGATGTTTGAGTTCCTCAAGCTTAAGACTAACCTATCTACTATTTCCTATCTACTATACCTATCTACAATCTATTTCCTATCCACCTTCAATCTATCCATGGTTATTGGATTACCATCTATGAGAATTCTCATCTATTTATCTTGCACGTGCCTTCCACTAAGTTTTTGTTACCCTGTTTAAACTTCCTTCGCACCATTCTTAACCTTTAAGACTAAAACTAGGTGATCAGTAGTCGCCTACAAAAGGTGGTTAGCTAAGGAATAATGGTTTAGACAGTTGATTTTGTATATTAGTTCTCATATCAAAAAATTACTCATCGTGGTGGTATATATTTGAGTTTAAAGATTTATAATAAACTCTGGGTAGAACAAGTCTACTAAAAACATAGATGAAGAGGGAAGGAACAAATAAAATATAAAGGGGGCAAGATTTGGTAATAACAATTATACGGTAATGCCGTTAATACCTAGTTATAGGGTTTGTCAATTCTTATCTCTATGATTCATTCACTCATTCAATTATTTTATAATTCACTGATCCCAGAAAGTTAGGTTATCGCTTAAGCGTCCTCTTAATGTAGAAAATGGTAGTTCTAAGCAGTGTCCCGTATCTGAATGTCAATACATTCTATAAAATTGATTATTGACTATGGTAGAAAGATTTGGGAAGATAAGAAAGGGGGATAAAAGATTGAGTCTTAGATAACATATCTCTAATAATCTTAAATAAGATTGAGTCTTAGATAAAGTCGCTAGATTCACCTCAATATATCTGGATAATTTATAAGTGTTAGCCTTTTGGTTTCCATTATTAGAACCGAATCCCAAATCTCATGATAAATCATTCAAGGGATTCTCTTTTCATCACCAACCGATTGGAATATATTTATACATGTAAGTAGGTTGTAGTTGGTCATATATTATGAAAAAGAGAAACAAAATTGGGTACTAGAAAGAATGAACGTAGGGAGGGGAATGGTGATGACTAAACTTTTAGCTTAGGGAAAGGGAAAAAGAATGCTCAAGGCAAGAAATAGGGTAGGGGATTTAGGGAATAAAGGGATAGGAAAAACAAAGAAGGTGAGAAACAAAAGGAGTGAAGGTAGAAAAGAGGGAGGGTGCGCAGGGGAAGACTAGAATAACAGGTCTACTGATAGAACTAGCAACAATCAATCAACAACGCATCGTCTAGAAAAGAGAAGGATAAATAATGTATGCAACTCATAGGGAGGTGAAGACTCAGAACATCTAAGAATTGGGGATAGGGGATCAAGGCCCATACAATGAGTAGGGTGAAAGGCTATAGTGGGAAAAGAGGGAGTAAGAGGACAATAGAAGGGGCGAAGAAAAAAAGGCGCCTATAAGGGTAGGGTGGTTGGGAATACTAATCATGGGGTGGGAAGAGGTGGGGAAATAAAGAAGACATATAAAGAACGACTAACAAAAGTCTCAAACTATAAAATAGGGGGAGGATCATAAAGCAGGTTATGATAGTTCATGTATTAAGCGTAAGACCGGTGTAATCTACTCGAGATGATGAGGAGGTCATTTCATAAGCGTGGAAAGAAAGTCTCAGGTTGGGTTAGTGGTTCAAGATCCCCAGTGACAGGGGGAATCATCCCAAATTTCCCAGGGTTCAAGGTCTGATTCGTAGGGTAAGGGCATAAGATTCAAGAGAGACCGCGATCGTAAGTGTACAAAAGAAGACAGATTTATAAAGGACACAGTATAGGTGTAACAAGGTAAATACGTCCATTTAAAAGAATACCTACTGATAAGTGCTTAAATTCAAATTTAAAAGGATAAATCTAATAAAACGAGTATCTAATAAAAGATGATCTAATAGAAAAATAAATAGATCTCCGTAGGGGATATAAATGTAATAGGGGAATCTAATAAAAATATAAATATAAGAGACAAAACTAAGAAGCGAAAAGAGCAGATAGAAATAGAAAAAGGTAAGGGATTGAGAGGGTGAAAAGGATTTGCGCGTATATAGGACAGAACTTCGAGATGAATCAAAAGCGTGGGTAACTGGGTATCAGAAAATGGAAGAGGGGAATGAGTATCAAAGGGAAGGAAGGATAAGGGATCGGAGAAAGGGAGAGACAAGAATAACAGAGGGTCTAAAAATAAGAATAGCCATGAGAATCAAAGTGTCAGGGAATATCAATTAGAGATAATAATAAAAGCTTTGCTTGGGGATAAGACAATTCTTTTATCCTGTAAGTTAAAACCGTAGTACCCTTTTCGAATACTCTTACTATGAACCCTCTTTTTACCCCTCCCTACCTCCCGTCCTCTACTTCCAGGGATTGGTCCCACCCGCCTTGTTTTTTTCTCCCTGTTTATATATGGATCTTCTCGCCAGTTTGTTCATGGCCCTTGTTGATTTTCCTTTCTTTCCCTTCTTTTTTCTTACCAAATTCCCCCTATTGATATTTCTTTTTATTTATTTTCCTAATGTGACTTTATTCATTTTGAGGGGGTTTATCCTTTTTAATCATTGACGTAAACCCTAACCGATCGGTGGAAAACCGATTTTAGTAGTGATAGAGCCCATAAATCCCCACCCCTCTAGTTAATAAATATGGGCCTATTATTATTATTGGATTTATTAAGTTTATTATGTGGATACTCCTCACTCTATACATTATTATCCATTGACAGATTATATTAGCTTATTCTTCCGTCCTACTAATTACCCCCCTTTGTCCCTTTTTATAGATACGGTGCTATAAACCGATTTAAATATAATCTGGGTGTACTGTCTTCCTACCGATAGGGTACATCGTCTATGACCTCGCACTGTTATTATGATTTGATCAGACAACCCCTCCTGTTTTAAAGTTTTCCTATCCTTAGTGTTTCTTATAATCCTGTATTCTTTACATTCTCGATGTTCAGATAAATTCTTTGTCTCAATACGATTATTTTATTATGTGGTTGACAAAATTTTATGCTAACTATGAATCCAATACTTTTTTATACAAACCTTTAACTAAAGAATACATACAACAAAATATAATTCCTTTAAAATATAATTAACAATATAATTCCTTTTACAAAATATAATACATAGCTTTTACAATAATACAAACATATTACTAAAAAGTATAGATAGCTTTTCAATTACAAAATACATTGTAAATTAGAATACTCTTATGAGGCCAATGTTTTGTATAGGGTAAAGAGGGATAGAAACTTTATTTACATTTAGAGTGTTTATTCTTAGTACGTGTTCTATAGGCTACCTATACACTTCTATAGAGTTTTAGGCTTCTTCTACCCTTCTTTTCCCTCACCCTTCTTTTCAGCCTACTTCTACTACTCCCCTATCTATTATCCTTTTGGTCTCTTACACGTTTACCCTTTCTCGCTATCAAATATATATTGGCCCACTCGTCAGGTATTCAATCTCAGTTTGTTTCATTAAGCCCCTTTCTTTTTATTATACAACATATTGAATTTGCATGTTTGATACTATTATTCTTGTTATTTTTATAAGCATATAGTCCCTAGATATATTTATTTGAAAACCATTATATGATTCTAAGTTAATTAAGCCAAGGGATCAGGATCAATATTGATCTCTAAATATAACCGTCAGGTAAGTTTACAATCCATTGATCTTTTAGGCGTCCTATTCACTAGTATTCAAGGCACAAATTTTATGTTTATTATACATATTAGATAGACATCTCCCGAGGGATACGCTTTATAAAGGTTTTTGTATATTCAATCAAACTAGGTTTGACTTTGCAACTTGATAAGTATTTGCTGTATGGCTGAGTTTATTACTGATGTAAGCTTCAAATTATGTTTATAGTATTCTATTCTCATTATTTAGATATTGTGAATGGGAGAACCCTAAATTTGTAGATAGTTTAACAAAAGTCTAATATATTGATACGGAATAGGCTGTTATTTTTTAGTCTTTTATACTTAAGGGTTTGGTTAGGATAAATTTAGGATTTATTATAAATTTTTCTATTGATTTATTTGTTTTTATTCTTTAGTTTTGATTTATAATTTTTATTATATAGGATTAAGGTTTAGCCATTCATTTATCAAATCATCACAAGGGGGTACCCTAAGGACATGTTGAAAGGGTTCAAATAGGATCCCCCAGTCCTTCCTATTCCCTTCCTTCTTTTCATCCTAGGCTCTACTTTTTTCATTTAGGAGGTCCCAGGTTCTTCGTCCCATTCTACAATCTTATTCTTTTATTTTAGCCCCTTTTAGGGGCTCTATCCCCTATTCTTTTTCACTTGCTATTGGATTCATTCTTCTTTCTCTGACTTTTCATGGGGTTTCATTTCTGTTTCTTTTTATGTTTATCTTTTTATTTCAAATATCTGACTTGTATCTGGTTCCTGATCTATCTTACATTTCTAGACTTGTTTCGTTAGTTTACCCCAACCTCCATTTTTATATCCTTTAGGGTTGATCTGTCATTTTTCTCACTTCTATTTTTTGCAAATCCTTGTCACTCCTCTTCAATTTAGTCCAATTAGTAGATATCTTTGAATATCCGTTCATTCTTTCGGGTTATTTCTCCGTTTGTTTTATTTTCTCCTGTATCATGTGTATTAGTATTTATATACTAGGTGTAATATTGAAAGACATTGATAGTGAGAATCAAGTATGATTTATCTTATTAGGTTAAGAGCTCTTCTACGTACATTTAAATTGGCCTCCTGTATTATTCGTGTCCAACTAAACGAGGACACTTTTTATAATTAAGACAGGTCAAGGGTTATGGATAAGCAAATTATCCCTATAATTATGAGGAATCATGTCAAAGGACTAGCTGATCTATAACGTATTGGTAGCACCTTTTGATTTAACCTATTGTTTTTTAGGATTTTATTATATAACCGAACAGGAACTCACATTCTCGTCTGGATTACTGGGTAAGAAAGATTGGTACCCTTAGACGGGATACAAAAACTGGTATAAACCTGATAATCAACAGGAAAACCACTAGGGTAATTTGTGGATAAAAAGGAGGGGTAGCCCGTATTAGGCCGTATAAGGCCGTCTAAGCCCAAATAGAATGGGAGTACATAGGGGAAGGATCTTTATTAGGCCATAGTTCTTATTTGTTAACCTATTCATTTCCAGACACACATTATTCTATTTCACATTACTATTATATTGTTTTACGTCCTTATACCTTCTTATATACAACACACTCTTTCGGTTTTTATATTCTCCCTTGTCTTCCGTTCCCCACCCACACATCCTTGTTTCCCCTGTTAGTGGTTTAGGCACTTTAACTAATGACAACCCTATATAGATATCTGATCTAGAGGATAGACCTAGATCTGTAATTTATGATAGAAATTGATAAGTCATTATACACGACATGAAAGACTAAAATAGTAGAACCAATACTACCATGAACAAGGCTAGGGTGGTTGCGTTAGTTCGAGATAAAAAAACCTTATAATAACAAAAAGCATATAAGGAAATAGAAAACCTAAAGGATTAGAAAGGGATCAAATAGGAAAAGAAATTAGGATAAGAATGAAAATAGAGGTTTATAAATTAGGCGTAAAGAGGCTTATAAATTATACGTAAAGAGGCTTATTTTTATTTTATACCTCTTTATATATTAGCTTTCCTTATCCATGATTGGGACCATGTTCATTCCTCCGTTTTCCCTTTACTCCCCTTTCCCCCCTATCTCTTTAGTCTTCCAAGCCCAAGTATTCTTAAACATTATATTGCTCCAACCTAGTCAACCATCTCAAGTAAATTTATCAAGGTAGGAGATACATTGAGTAGCATCCTCAAATTGATTGGTATTCAAATAATAATTATAATATGTTTCAGGGAATTATTTTATATTTATGAAATAATAACAAAAATTAGAAAGCTAAAGAGGGTCAATGCAGATAGAAAGGATCAGGGATTTCAAATAGAGAAAAGGAATCGAGGGTCAATATATAATCGATTAGAGGGTAAAAGATCTAATTGAATTATCCAAAGATATGTGGATAAAGAGTGAAGTAAAATAATAGATATAAAGGATCAGAAAGTGAATAAGCGGGTTTTCAAAAAGGGGGATCTAGTAAGAACCTCAAAAGGTGTAAAAGAAAAAAGGAAGAAGGGGAAGAACAAAAAGGTGGAATGGGAGGGGAAGAGGAAAAGTAGAAAAGGAAGACTAGGAAGGGAAGATAGAAAACAATGTGTGACTAAAAGAGTCAGTGGGTACCTAGAGGATAAAAAAAGATGAAAGAAGGGAAGAAGGGAGGGTAGGGAATTGGGAACAAGGATTGAAAAGGTCTAATAGGAGCCTATCAGATCACAGAGGAGTCATAAACATTCTTCCCCTTCACTATTATTTACAATTAGCATTACAGCCAACTCTTGAGGTTTTGTAACCTTTCAGTTTATTATTCTACCCCTTTCTAGGATTAAGACGTGCTTCTTGTTAGGTTTTATCCTTGGCTTTCTTCTTTCACCCCCTCTTGCTATTTGATTCTTTCTCCTGGGGGTTTCTCTCCTACTTTCATTCCCCACCCCTACCTATTCTTTTTCCTCTCACCCTACCCTCACATGCAGTTGCTATCTTTTCGTCCTCTTTTTTATCCCACTTCTTTTATCTTCCTCCTTTTTTCATCCCCTACACATTTTTGGTTCCTTCTATTCCCCTATCCCCTTCCCTAATCTTTTTCTCATGCTCTTTTTTGTTAGTTCTCTTCTCCTACGTTCATTATCCTATTTACAATATCCCAACTTGTTTTTATTGTTAAACTATTTTCTTTCATTCTTACCTATTAGTGTTATCTTACCTTTCGTTGGTTATCCTACTCCCCTCCAATTTGTTTTCAGCCTTAAATTCTTTGCAGACTTATTAGGTTTCCTTTTGAGTCTTCTTATTCCTACATTATTGTATTCACTCTTCTTCCTCCACTAGTCATTATCCTAAACCAACCTGATAAGGTCTTTCTTGTTACTATCCATGCCCTTCACTTTCTTCCTGATATTTTATTAACTAGCAACCTTATTCACGTACACAATCCCTATTGGTTGGTTAACATTTGCTATTACATATACTCCACCATCCCACTATCCCTATCACCAGCTACGGTGCATCCCCCCCCTGGTTTTATAGTCTAGCTGATTCCGACCCTTCTCGCTTATGTGCTACATAAACTGTTGTCTCCCTAGGCAATAAAGTAACCAACTCAATTCAATGGCAAGGTGATAAACATCCTTATCGTCTATCTAAGACACATCCCAAAGGTTCTCCTATTGCTAATACAGAAAAACTATTATCCTTGCAACCCGGATATCCCCCTCCCGTACTATAAACCCTTTGAGGGGATTAGTTAAAAACCAAATCAACCTTTTTATATTTAATTTACTGCTATCGAGCACTAGGGACGTATAAATATAATGATTGGAAATAGGTTAATCTTTAAATTATAAGTTATAGTTGGGCATAGAAATAAATCTTATTTTATAAAAGTTGAAACCTAATCATTTTTGGGTAATCTTCTTTTCATAACTCCACTATAAACCTATATTTATTAAATAAAGTTCTACTATAAACCTATATAAGTTCTGATGGATTGAATCGTTATCAAGTAAGTTTCACGACAACCTTAAATCTCATTCTTCAAGCTTTAACATGGTTTACCTCTTTCTTATACTCTTTGATCTCTCCCTGATTTCTGAATACATTGTAAAATTAGTTTTTATTCTAATTAAAATATAAGTAATGAAGCGTAAGTAATTGAGTAGGATTATTGAAAGGGTTAATTGTCTAGATGAAAGATACGAATGTGTAAGACTTGTAGATTTGGAAGGGCCAGGACTTATAAGACGAACTCGACCAGAGTGTAGTCATGGGGCAGGAATAAAGATTAGAAGAGAAAGAGTGGGAATAAATGTAAGAATAGCTAAAGTTGAAGAGAAAAAGAAGGGTGGGGAAAGGTTTCGAAAGTCTGGGATCAAAGACTTGAAAAAGGGGAAGCTAAAACAATAAGACCTAGGAAAAGGATAATAGAAAGAACGTAATTTGGAAAGGATAGCTTGGGAATAATAGAAAGAAGGAAATAAGAACAAGGGCATAAATGCCCATCAACAGAGATGAGCTAAGCTTGATAGGGGATAGATGAAAGATCAGTGAAAGAGGGGGGAAATGATTTGGGAAAAAGGAAGAAGTTGGGGGTATATAAGAGGAGTAAGAGAAAGATAGAACAAAAAGAAGATAAGGGAGGGACCCAAAAGAGAAGTCTATAGTAGGGAGAGTACCGAAG
>JAKSZP010019277.1:0-22726 GCA_022478985.1 Massospora cicadina
GTAGTTCGAAGATCATTCTAGTGGAAACCACGCGTTGTTCTTCAGGATATCATACACAATCTTTAGAGGCCCTAAGAGGAATACCCTTAATCTCAAGAATTGTGACTGAAGGGAAGACTTTTATGTCTAATTGTTGATAATGGATAGGGAATATTATATCATCTAAACCACAATGATGAAGTTATCCCTATTGGTTATGGTATTTTAATTACCTCTAAAGTAATGAAGAGTCAATGTTTGTCCTAGGATATTAAGAGTTCTCCTCATAGTTTAAAAATTTAACCATAAACCTTTAGGAAGATAATATCAATAAGAACGTGGTAGTTATTATTGTAAAGCACTATAGCAGATGCACTTAATTGAAAGGGGCCAAAAGCTTTTTGGTAGTGTACTATAAGCCCCCTCACTTTATAGTACTCATAGACCCAGCCATTACATATTGCTGTTGGTGGTCCATATCATGAGCTATTATCAATTGTTTTGCAAACTGACTGGATATTACATTCACAGGAGTGCTACTGCTAACAATAGCTTATAACCTAACTTTGTTTACATGAATTAATATAAGTACAATTGGGAAATAATTTAGATATCCATTTATTGCAAGAATGGAAGGAGTGTCAATTTGTACGATCATAGTCCAGATTTGTTTTCCTACATCAAGGGAAGTGAGTATTCTGGTCTCAAAAGATAATGCAACCTTAACTTCTTTTAGAGGAGGTAAGGCTTGGGATTTCTCAGTTTCTTCAGATTTGTTGTGCTTGGAAATTTGAATGGCATAAGTTTTGGAGACAATTTTTATCTTTATCACCCATAGCCACTCACTGACTTTTGGTAATGGCTGACACGTAGTAGTGTCTTTACTAGCTTCTTTGATATGAGGAAGGCTCACATCTTTCTCAATACTCTAAGACAAGACTGATTGATGACCAGCAGTAGAGAGTCCCAAAACTAATTTTAAGGTTCTTTTACCTGATTTTATCTTCTTGGAAGGTTACAAGATTCACCCCAGGGCGTCACTTAGGACAAGAGGCCGCATAATTTTCCTTAGATTCAAAGGTCCAACAAGTTATCTCATCTAGGTTGTGGAGATTTCTAAATTTTTTTGAAGGTTGAGAAAGCTCACCATGGTCCCAATATTATCTTCAACAACAGGGGGCACTGGTTTGGACTTCCAGGTTGGGCAGTCAAACATGACTTCACACCTCTTCAGGTACTAAATAATGGATGGTGTATCCAAAGACTTCACAAGCGCCAGAAGCAGGAAGAGGTGTAACTAAAGATAAGCCTTTGTGACATTCTTTAGTGCAATTTTGACATCAAAGTCCACTTTGGCCTTAGCACCTAGCAGTACTTGGGTTCATGGTAAAATCAATCAGTGAATTTGGTAATTTTTTTTCTTCTTAAACTTATTGATCGTGAATTCATCCTTCTGAATGGCCATGCGTTTGGAAATTCTGAACTCTTTTTAAAACCGCCCTTTCTCAATCAGCAAAGGTCCAATGTTGCTTAGGTGAGTAGGGCACGATCATATCTTGACTCTGTCATCTAAGAAATTAATCATGTATTGGCTTTAAAAAAACCATTGATTTCATGCATGGTCATCTTGAACATTTTTTTAATAATAATAACAGAATCATGCTTGTCAAATTTTAGGAAAACTTACTGGATTAATTTGTTGGAATAATATTGTAAACTATTTGAGGTTTACTGAACACATTAAGGTGTGGTTAAATATGTTATTGAATAGTATAATAATCTCTGGGTGCAGTGATAAATGTATGAAGACATTTATTCATATGAGTGCTTCACAACCAAATTTATTAATACTATCAGGGTTTCTCCTATATCTATAGGTACTGACTATATTTCTTCAACTACTTTAAGATACTAAGATTTTATCCAGACACGGGAAAGCTATCCCTTCAACTCTTTTCCCAAGAGCTGGCAAACTTCTTGGCAACAAGGGTACTCTCCCTTTACACTTGACACAAGAGATCTTGAGAAAATACAAAAATAATAGTGGAAACTATCCCTCAAACTCTTCTTAGAAGAACAATGAAACATTTGTATTACTATCTAAGTTATTACTATAATGTATGTTTGTTAAGGAATTTGGGTGTCATGGTAAAGTGAGTTTTATTAGATGCGGCGTATGAGCCAGGAAGTCTATGATTAAACAAGGTGCTTTACAACTTAAATATAATGTATGTTTGTTATTAGAGAGGTAAGGAATTTATATAAGTAATTTGGCGCCCAACTAATCTGTTGATGAACGATAGGAATGGTATCCATCGCCCTTAATTTAACCTGACATCAATTGCACCAATTTTAAATGATGCATCTGCTCATCCATCCACCTAGTCAGTATCCAGCGCTAACTAGATTATGATCAATTCTGGATTGGACTTAAGATAACATGTCCTGACGCCTTCATCCAACCCGGCGGATTAGCCTTATGAAGCTAGCAAACTTCTTAGGTAATGGAACCATTCACCCATTAACAACAGGCCACGTTTCCTTTTATTCTAACCCACAAGTTACTGGCAATAAAAGCGTTGTCAACGCATCAGCAACTGCCAATAACACTTATTGACTGGCAACAAATCCTGATCAATTTTCGCAACTATATTTAGTTATTAATATCTATATATATTAATAGAAACGCTGTAAACATTGTCGGTGATCATCCTAATAGAACATTAATAATAAGGCGGAATTGAATGGGACCATCTAGTACTAAAAAATGGCGGAATTGAATCTGGTGAATTAGCTACCATTAGATATGGATTATTTGAAACAATAGTTACTAAAGTGATGATAACTCCCACATTCACTGTGGGTTTTCTTATAAATCATCCCTGCAGATATAACTTATATATTTTTTAATATATTAAAATTGATGATGTGGTTTTGTGAAATCACAACACATCCCACCACTTGACCATATTATCCAGAGAAATATAGGAATTTGAAGTGGATGCCACTACAGTCCATGGTTATGTTTCAGCCAAAATGGTTAAAATTGATTTTGGCGGAGCTAAATATTATTCTCCTTGCCTGACACATCTTCTCCAGCCCAATCTTGGAAGTGCGGTTCCTCATCTCCTTGTGTTTACTGTCACCTTACATAAGCGAATTTCTTCAGGTCACTTGGTCAATCTCACTGATGATGAACTCCTGAATTCCTGCTTTCCCCCAGGTCAGGGTCTAATGAGAATGGATCTTTTATCCACAGCTCCCAAATTACTTGGTCAATCTCAGCAGCAAATTCATCAACACCTGTTTTCCTAAGGTTGGGGCTTTCATGGCTACACGCTATACCAGGATCTTCTTGTTGAAACTCACTGATGAATTCTTAAACTCCTGTATTCCCTCAGGTCAGGATTCCTTATTCTAATCAGTGAAGAACTTCTCTTTCTCTTTACTCATGATTCTCCAAAATGGACCCAGTTTCAACATGAGCTGGTTCTGCCAAATGTTCATGGTTACTTGATCTTTACCAATACCATCATAAGTCATCCCCCTTACCATTTCTAGACAACAGAAGGTGGAACACTGTTAGATCACTTGATCATTGTAATATAAAGGCTGATATTATTTATTTTATTTGACCAAGGCAAGCTGACCAGGAAACGGACAATACCAACACTAATACTCCAAAACTAAGCCAACTAAAAATTAAAACATGAGTTGACTGCCCTTTTTGGGCATCTAAACACAAAAGAAACATGAAAATAATCTACCAGGTGGCACAGCAGCGAGCCGCCTATCCCATCATAGCGGAGGGGGAGGGGGGATTGGGCAGGTCATCATCAGGCTCAGCATTGTAGAGGCGAATCAATTCTTAGAGCAGGAGGGTTGGAACATTTGTGGGATGAGGGTCGAGGTGAAGTATATAGTTGTTTTGATTGACAATTTGGGCCTGGGTTAAAGCCTCTATGAGTTTACAAACGTGGAGTTCACCCTGGATATGGGAGTTGAGAAGTTGTTCTAATTTTGCAGTATTGGCTCATGTGGTGCTTGTGGATGAGGAAAATTTTGCCAATTCAGTGACATACTTGACAGCGGTGGTGGCAGTTTCATATAGTTGTTGGATTTCCTCTTTTGTGGTAGGGTGAAAATTGGAGGGGAATGATGGGTGATGCAGCCCTTTTTTTAAATTCTGCGACGATTTTGCACACATTTTGCAAGTAAGGAGTGATTTGGGATTGGCCACCGCAGCTGCGGCAAGATGGTGTTCACTTTGGAAAAAGGCTTTGGGTTTGCTGACATATCAGTTGGTTGGGTCTGGACATCAAAGTCTGGTTCAGATAAAGTGCTTAATCAATTGGGTAACTTGGTTATGGGAAAATTTCACCTGATTTGGTTACTACATCCAATAATTTCCAGGAATTTTGGTTGATTTGGGAATATAGGGTGGTAGTTTTTTTGGTTTGGTAGGTTTTGGGGCAGGAGATTTTGTGGATTGCACATGAGTCCAATCCTGCTCCCAATTGGTTGGCATGAATGTGCATTGGTTAGCTTGGGTTTGAGGTGCCGGATTTTGCTTCTGATTCGAGTGCATGGCCTGTGGGGGTGAGGCAGCCAAAACCCCCACTAAAACGCTGTTGGTGTGGCCTCATAGGTGAAGTTGGCCATGTTCACAGGGTATGAATTATATTGGCATGCCTTTTTGGTGTGGTCCAATTCATAGCAAAGGGGAAAAATTGTGCAACTGTTGTTAGTGTGGGCCCAAAAGAAATGGTCAGGTGCTGATGGGATACAGGAATGTGGTTGGATATGTTGGGCCATGTTCATCTGGTGGGGGTAATGGTGGCCATTGCCTGAGGTACCACAAGGCGTTCAGCACCACTTGGGACAATGAATTGGAGTTAGGGTTTTCGCTATATTTGGCCAACCTCAACATCAATTCTTCATAGAGTGTTTGAAGGGGAAGGTGTATGAAAAGTTCACAAATTTTACCACAAGTGTGGCATCATCTGGGGGGCGTGTTTAGGTGGCAGTAACGGGGTGTTTTTATAAATTAATTGCATAGCTGCTGCTGCAGCTGCAGCCTCTTTGGTGGGAAATCCATATTAAAATAGCCCTAATATGGGTGGGAGTCATTAAACCTGTTGGTGCAAATGTGGCCACTTCCAGTTCAATTATTACTTTGTTGGCATATGGGAAGAGACAACCATACTCAATGCGGAGGCAAAAGCGTGTATTGGATTGGGGTAGGGCTAGGGGGTGGGGGTTGGGTAAGTTTGTGCGAGGTGGAGTGCTAAGTCCCTTGGGGGGCATAGCAGCCAGATGTATCTAGTGGAATGGATGAGCCTGTCTGCACACACTTGCTTTCTGGGCAGCAAACGCTAGTGGGTAGAGCACCGCTGCCCCATACTGGGTCAGCGGCTGGTGGATCTGAGGACATAAATTTGGAGATTGGTGTGGTGAGGCGGTGGTGGAAATCGACTTGTTTTTCTAAAATTGCTCAAAATCAATGTCAAGTGGAAAGAAATGATCAGCTGATATTATTTAAAAAAATACTTCTTGAGTTCATATTTCTTTTCAAAATGATTTCCTTATAAATTGATATATTTTTCATGTATTTTTGCATTTTTTATATTTTTCTCTATTTTTTATATTTTTGTATTCTTTACTCTTAGATCTAATACTCTAACTATTTGCTATGGACTTTATTCACTATATGACATTAGTATTACTGTCATGGTTGGATGACATAATAGTGGGAACTGATGATAGAGATAAAGCTGGGCGACAGGAGGCCCAGAAGGTGAAACTTCAGGCTCTTCCTGACCTGAAACACACCTTAGATCAACGCTGGGTGCAAGCCAAGCATGCCCAGGTTGATACTAATGGGGTGCAAAACGCCCAGCCTCTTATCTCAGCCCAGACACTGAAATGAACAATTTACGTTATAAACAAAGATGGTTCAATTTGGTTGATTGAAGAGCAAGGGTTCGAGTCCTATTCAAGTTATGAAATTTTAAGCTTGGGTAAAATATGGCTTCAATTGATTACTTGAGTAAAAGAATTTCATTGTATTTTAATAAAACAGATGGAAGCATCTGTTTATTGGAGCGTCAAGGCTTGGGCGCACCTCCGCAGAACCTGAATTTCCCCAGCCCACTTTAAATATGTTTTTTGCAACTAACATTCCTTGTTGGTCGACTTTCTTAAATAAAAACACCCGTTATTTTACATTTTTTTACCAATGGTTCCTTGGGCAAACTTGGTGGTGACCTCTTTGGGGAGGTCTCCAACCATGTGGGCCATTACCTTTTATTGCAATATACCAAAATCCCAGGTGCTTCCTTGGGCCACCCAGGTCCCCTCCAGATCGAGGCACCCAAGGCCCCTGACGCCAAGTTACACTTGATTATGGACTCCCCTCTGGGGTCCACTCAAGCTGTGATGTTCCTTACTTACCTGGTCCTATATTTTGCTTTTTACACCCTTGCCTGGGGTACCTATTGCACAGGCTCTGTTCAAGGTGCCTTCCTTCCCATTTTCCTAACGGCTAGTTACCTAGCAATGTGGGTTTGCATCCCACATCATCTTGCTGGGAACGAGAGAGTTACAGACACTCTCTTGACATTAGTTGACCAACCTTTTTATTATACGTGCATGAAATTATCCATGTGGGACTTTTGTTATTAGTAAATTGGGTGCGCTGGCCGTTTGTCACTGCCACAATGGTGCTCACCACAATTTTCTTGTTTGGTTTTGTTTTGGTGCATCTCGCCGTTATTCTTGCAACTACCAATTGGGAAGTGCCCACCCTACCTGCTCGTACCTGGTGGTCTCAGACTTTTTGCAATTTGGATGTCATGATTCCTCACCTTTCTCCTGAGATTTACTCAGAAATTCAACAAGCCTTGGCATCCCTTGAGCCAAACCCCCATTAAGTGAACATAATCTGTCTGGTTCACATCCGCTTTTGTGAGGAGTGAATCTGTTGTCCCATTTGTCTCCTGATGCAGGCAACTGGGTTTTTGTGGTATTCCGCACTCAACCGCATTTGTGGCAAACAGTGGAGGGCTTGGAGCAGGTCTTTGAGCAGAATTGACCTGAGGAAGCATCCCTCCATTCCTTCTTCGAGTTCTTTTCTCTGCATCAAGTGGGTCAGCCAATGAAAGCATACTTGAGTGAATTCTGTGAAAAAGCCCAGGCTTTGCCATTAACTGACAAGGTTAAAATGTCATTTCTCCATTTGACCTTGGACATAAAGATGCGAAGTGCCCCATTTGGCAGTTGCCTCCTTCCAATTTTGATCATCTTGTCGAAACCCTTTGGGGTAGTTTCTCCACCCCAACATGGAAGGGGCCAGATAATTTGGCCATCATCAGATTGAATCATATAAATACAGAGGCTGAAAAATTGCGCGCGCCTCTTGAAATGAGGGAATCTTATCCTACTGATCCTTCTACTTCTTCTAAATTTGGAACTGTACAGGGGTCTAGCCCCAAGAATGAAGTAAAGGTTTCAGATGATTCCGCTGCAATGATGTCACCCATGGTTGTCCCTATAAATATTGTGTCCTCAACTAGTAAATTCCCTTGAATCGTGAGATGCTTCCCACCAATTTCCTCCCCATCTTTGCAGAAATTGGGAACATCGGAGGGTTAAAACCCAAAGTTAACAAAAAATGATTCTGTTATCATTTTTTCTCCCCAACACATTTCCGAGGTGTATGCTGAGGCATTGGCTCCAGGCTTGGGGGTGATGGCCCTGGATAACGATGCACACCGAACCCTTGGAATGAGTGTGGGGTCATTAGAACTGAAAAATGCGTTTTATAACGTGAGCAATTTATCCCAAAATGAACCGTTTATTTGCTCATATGTCTGGATGAGGACCCTATTTCAGTATATCAGATTACTCCTGAGAACCATCGTTTGGCCCCTACCATGATTAGGGGCTCTCAGGAAGTTGAAAAGGAACTTCGTCACAAAAACAAAGATGTATATGCACCTGCAGAAGGTGTGGTAGGATATGTGGTCTCAGTAGTAAGAGTGTTCCACTATTCCTCCCCCTTCTATGATTCCAAAACATACCCTGATGGCTTGTTCAAGCCAGAGGAAGAATTTTCTGGTGAGTTGATGGCATTTTCTGCGTTGAATAAATCCCATTCTGGATACTTCTTGTTGACTGCTACCCTTACATCCTCTTATGGAAAGTTCAGCACAACTATTTTGGTGGATACTGGTGCCTTGAATAATTTTATTGACCAAAACCTTGCTGACTACCTTGAGATGAGTTACTCACCAGGTGGTATGGTTAGAGGTGGGGCTTGTCAAGGTATCCTCACACTAAACATCATGGAGTCAGTCAATTTCCAGGTAGGTTCTTATCTATTGTCTGACCATTTTCAAGCTATCAAAAACCTCTTGTTTCCCATCATTTTGGGTGTTGAGTGGTGGCGGAAGTTTGACGTCAGAACTATTTTTGAAAGAAAACACTTTATGCTTGTCTTTGACAAACGGTCACCAGTTGATTGTTCCTCTGTCTGAGGATAACGCCCAAGGCAAATTACCCCATTGGCCCAATGTTCCCAGTTCATATCTTGCACCTTTGCTGAAGCCCACCGTGGGACTTTTCTTACCTTCTTTTTTGGAGGAGTTGCCATCTTCTTTTGATGCAGCTTCAGCTAGTACGCTACCAGAACATTCTGAGTTTGATTTTGAATTTAAACTCACTGTGGATCTGGTGCATTTTTCTTCCCCCATATACCCATTGACTGTCCGGGAGGAAGAGGTTTTAGATGTATGGGTGGAGGAGCAGTTGGCCAAAGGTGCCATCTTTCAGCGTACCTCCCCATTTTGCTCCCCACTTTTCTTTGTGGAGAAGGCTGATGGAACTTTACATCTGTGTGTTGATTATGGAAATTTAAACAGTGTGACTGTACCCGACCTCCATCCCATCCCTTTAGATTCCCAGATTGCACGCTATGTGGAAAAGGCAAAAGTTTTCTCCAAGTTGGACTGCCTCAATGCATTCAATCAAATCCGGATAAAGAAGGGACAGGAGTGGTTAACCGCATTTCGTACCAGAAAAGGGATTTTCCAGTTTCAGGTTATGCCCTTTGGCTTAAGAATGCCCCTGCCATCTTTCAATGCCGCATTGATGCTGCATTGGGAGACTTGTTGGGGGTATGTGCGGTTGCCTACATGGATGACATCCTGGTGTTTTCCCCCGATCAGGAGTCACATGCAGTACACCTTTGACAAGTAGTGGAGAGATTGAGGGCCGCTTGCCTTACCCTCAAGATTAGTAAATGCGAATTCTTCAAGTCCCAGGTTACTTTTCTGGGCAACGTCGTTTTTGACCAGGGCCATATGATAACTCCAGACAAGGAGAAGGCTATTCGTGAGTGGACTACCCCCATCTCTGTCAAGAAATTGAGGAGCTTTTTGGGGACATGTACGTTCCAGAAGAAGTTCACACTCAATCTCTCCGAGGTGGCAGCTCCCTTATATAAGGCTAGCGAGGCCAAGGTGCTTCAGTGGTCCCCCATTTTGGAGGATGCTTTCCAAGCTGTGAAGTGCATCTTGTTATCCACATCCATCCTTCGCCATGTTAACCCTGCAAAGGAGTTCATTGTGTCCTCAGATGCTTCCAACTTTGCCATTGCGGCTGCCCTGTTAAAAGTGGGTGAAGATGGGTCTGAGCATCCCATGGGATATTTTTCTAGGAAAATGTCTCTGCATGAGTTAAATTATGCCGTGTATGACAAGGAGTTATTAGTTTTGGTGGAGGCGCTGGTTTATTGGCGTCACCACTTACATGGCTTCTCCCAACCATTATGGGTACGCACAGACCACCGAGCCCTGTTGTACTACCATGCTCCACATGTTCTAACACCACATCAGACCCGTTGACATGAGACCCTTGCCCTATTTACATTTTCCTATGAGTTCATCAAGGTCAAGGAGAACGGTTTGGCGGATGCTTTGAGCCGCAACCCTGCCCTGGCTCCCAATCCAAAGGAGGTAGAGATTCACAACACCCAGTTGATGATTCCACCGAGTATGATTCTGCCTCAACTTCCTAAGTCCACGGTACATACGCCAGCGCTCATACCTCTGTAAAATGCATCAGAATATAGTATGTTTAGAAAAGTAGTTCTTTCTCAGCCGTTATCAGCTGAATATGCTGTTGTTCTCGCTAAGAGCGCCTTGAATCAGGAGGACTTATCCAGGGGTTATCACATGAAGGATGAGATGGTGTGGTTTCAGGGGCGCCTATGGGTTCCTGCTGGACCACTGCGCCTGGAGATTATACAGGACCATCATGCCGGAATTACTGTTGGTCATCCTGGGAAATCAAAGACCTTGTAGTTGATACGACGCACTTACAATTGGAAGGGCTTGCCTGTTCAGGTAGGGCGGTACTGTAAAGAGTGCCTGATCTACAATCATATGAAACCCAATTGGCAACCTTTAGCAGGGTTTCTGGTACCAATCCAAAAGGCTGAAGGGCCCTGGACTTCCCTATCAGAGGATTTCATTGTGGAGTTACTCGTTTCAGATGGGTATGATGCAATCATGGTGGTGGTAGACCGCTTTACAAAGTTCGCCCACTTTATTCCTTGCAGAACAACTATAACTGCCGCTGAAATGGCCAGGCTCTTCGTCGCCCATGTAGTTGCGCTTCATGGGGTTCCTCAAGAATTCATTAGTGACTGGGGACCCCAGTTCACCTCCATCTTTTGGGAGTACTTGTGTAAAACTCTTCAGATTCACCCCTGCCGTTCAACTGCTTATCACCCCCAATCAGATGGGCAGACTGAGAGAGTGAACCAGTTCTTGGAACATTTTCTGCGTTGTTACACCACCGCAGACCATTCAGATTGGGTTTCTCACCTTCCCATAGCCCAGTTTAGCTACAACAACACTTTGCATTCATCAATCAGTTGTTCACCTTATTTTGCTAACCATGGCTTTAACCCTGCTTTTAACATGGAGCCCAGCTGTGGTTCCAAAGTGGAAGCGGTGCTGGACTTTGTTAAGACTCTCAAGAAGGTCCATCAAGGGGTGTCCACAACTTTGGAGGCGGCTATGCTCGTTTATAAGGAGAATGCTGATGGTAAGCACTGAGTGGGTCCAGCATACAAGGAAGGGGATCTCGTGATGCTTGATGCTTGCAACATCCATATCAAGCAGCCATGCAGAAAAGATGGGTCCAAGGAGGATTGGACCTTACCGTGTAGTTAGAAAGGTGGGACATGCCTCATACCAATTGAATCTTCCCTCCGTGTTTTGGATCTTCTTCACCTTTCATGAAAGCAAGTTGACATTGTTTAAAGGCCCTCTTCCTGTGACTCCTGAGGCTTATCTTGTGGATGGGGCACCGGAATGGGAAGTGGAGAAAATAGTAGCCTCCCGCTGGGTTAAGCGACGCCTTGAGTACCTGGTATCCTAAAAAGGGTTTGACGCAGCAGAGAACAGTTGGGTGCCAGCATGGGATTGTGTACATGCCCAAGACCTGATCAAATCATTTCATAATCATTTCCCTGAGGCTGCAGGATCTCTGCCTAAGCCAGCCGTTGCTGCTATGAAGTTGCCACCAGCACATAAGAACTTCTCCTTAGCAAACGCCCCTGGAGGGGGTGGAGCCCAAGAAGGAGGAGAGGGTAATGTCATGGTTTGATGACATAATAGTGGGAACTGATGATAGAGATAAAGCTGGGCGACAGGAGGCCCAGAAGGTGAAACTTCAGGCTCTTCCTGACCTGAAACACACCTTATATCAACGCTGGGTGCAAGCCAAGCATGCCCAGGTTGATACTAATGGGGTGCAAAACTCCCAGCCTCTTATCTCAGCCCAGACACTGAAATGAACAATTTACGTTATAAACAAAGATGGTTCAGTTCAGTTAATTAAAGAGCAAGGTTTCGAGTCCCATTCAAGTTATAAAATTTAAAGCTCGGGTAAAATATGGCTTCAATTGATTACTTGAGTGAAAGCATTTCATTGTATTTTACTAAAACAGATGGAAGCATCTGTTTATTGGAGCGTCAAGGCTTGGGCGCACTTCTGCAGAACCTGAATTTCCCCAGCCCATTTTAAATATGTTTTTTGCAACTAACATTCCTTGTTGGTCGACTTTCTTAAATAAAAACAACCATTATTTTACATTTTTTTACCAATGGTTCCTTGAAAACTTGGTGGTGGACCTCTTTGGGGAGGTCTCCAACCATGTGGGCCATTACCTTTTATCGCAATATACTAAAATCCCAGGTGCTTCCTTGGGCCACCCAGGTCCCCTCCAGATCGAGGCACCCAAGGCCCCTGACGCCAAGTTACACTTGATTATGGACTCCCCTCTGGGGTCCACTCAAGCTGTGATGTTCCTTACTTACCTGGTCCTATATTTTGCTTTTTACACCCTTGCCTGGGGTACCTCTTGCACAGGCTCTGTTCAAGGTGCCTTCCTTCCCATTCTCCTAACAGCTAGTTCCCTAGCAATGTGGGTTTGCATCTCATATCACCTTGCTGGGAACGAGAGAGTTACAGACACTCTCTTTACAATTACTTCTCATTGTATAGGCATCTATAATTTACTTATAATTTTCTATGGTTTCAACTATTGGGATTTGTTCCTAACTTGTCACTATTTCTAGAGGCCCTAAATTTAATTCACCCATTGTATGCTGGCACTTGATCTATATATTATCATAAGTGACCTTATCACTAATTGCCAATTCTGTTTGAGCAGATGTAAAAATTTATAGGTTTTCTGATTATTCTTGGCCAATAAAACTTATAAATATATTACTTGCACAGGTTCAGGTTTTGTGAAAATTATCCACATTGTATAGTAGTTGATATTATCAATTGACAATAGCATGGTGACTATTATCCATAGTTGAATGGAAGTACTAGATTTTAGTCCAACGCTCAGCCAGTATTTCCTCTTGTAAACTTATTATGTCTTGAGAAGGGATAAGTTCCCTTGTCTAACTAACTCAATCTACTCTTAGATCCCTGTTTACGGTTTCTCTGAATTGACACACAGTTGGAAGCAATCCCTGATTTAATTCAGCTTCTTCTCTGAATCCCCACTCAAATCCTTACTCTTTATCCTAAAGAGTCTACAAATTATCGCACGCAGCAATAATATCCCTGAGAAAGAATAAAAAAAAGGATTTAGATAAAGTTTACTAAGCTAATACTCTAGTAAAAGTGATAATATGTGATATGGAAATATTAGTTGGCAAATTATTATTTTCTAAGTGAATTTTAGGGAATTTATAGTGGGTAATTCGGCGCCCAACCCTCAGTTGGCACCTCCACAATGAAATGCCAGCTGTTGCCATTGAATTACCCATTTTGTCTCAGCGGCAATGGTCTTCCCCATCCTGGCTAGGATTCTGTCATTGGACATCCTCAAGACCTAAAGCAGGAAGAGTTGGAAAATGTGTCCCTAACGTTTTCCTCTCAATCCAAGTGAATGAACCATATTTGTCAAACGACCTGCTTAGGTAATGGGGCTTGTTACCCATTAAGGCTAGTTGCAAACCAACTGATTGATTCACTTGTTGCAGGCGGTATCACTCGCCTCGCAACTTACTCATTATATTCCCAATTGGTCTGTGATGATACCCAACTGATCCCAATCAGAACACCTGATATTTATTTAAATTTAAAAAAATTGCGGGGAAGGCCGACCATGGGACAGACACTTCCGAATATGACTCAGACGAGACAAAACTTAGTACTGGGGGAGGCACCCCAGAGAAGCGATGCTATCTCTTGTTGCCAGCGGGAACGCCACTTATGGGAAGGAGGAGGGAACGTGTGTAGGGGGCGTAGCCACTATTGAGCACTTGTGGAGGAAGGGGTCTGATTTGATGAACCAGACTGGGAACCAGGAGGAGACCAGCTGTCGGCGACGTGGTGGGAGATATCCAAACATCCACACTTGAAAGTGATCCACCAAATGAGACCGGAATCTGAGGACAGCTTCAGGGAGGGTGGGGATGGATCCGGCGATGGCATCCAAGACAATCGTGTGGATAGTCCACATGGCGATTGCAACCACCAGAGCACGAAGGGAGGGTGGGAGGGGGAGGCCATTGATGAAGCAAACATATCTCTTGACAGACTGAAGGGATGTGTTTGATCCTGGCCTAGCAGACGTTGGACTTCGCGCCATATTAATTTAGATGTAGGGCACTTCTCCAGGCGGTGAAACAGCGTTCCATACTGGCCACACACGACACAGGATGAGTGTAAAGCATTAGAGCGCTCAGCTGTACGATACACCCTCCTCAGGTAGCGCCACACATGGGAGCAGACTTGAGGCTGCAACAGAGGATGGTGTGCGTATTTCCAGATAGTCTTTTGGGTCTCAGTGGAATAAGGGATGTCCATCATTTCCAGATATTCCACCCTGGATAGGACTTGGAGTCGAATGGGGATCACGCCATCATGGATGGGTAGCCCCTGTACCTCTTGTGTGAACTGAGGAGAGGGGCGGCCTCTTCGGGTTGTATGTCCACTAATACAAATTCTCCACTCTGCGCTTCGCATGGAGAGTAGGATTCGTTTGTAGTGGGTTTTGGTCCCGTGAGTACCTGTGGCTGATGTATGTGATGCGAGGTATTTCATCAGGGAGTGGGGGTTTGATGGATTGTTGAGGCCCAAGGCTTGGGAGAAGTTGGAGCGGGCTTCGCGGGACCAGTGTTGGGATGGGAGTGTAGGAGCAGTGACGGCTGCAATCCAGGTGCTCAGGATCTTGGCGGCATGGGTTTTTGAAGTCAAGTAGGCCCATGCCACCATGATGATGAGGGCCAAACATGACCTCTAGCCGTACTGGTGGAGGGCGGCCTGACCAAAGCCAACCTTGTAGCAAAGCATACAGGGATTTGAAGAAGCTTGGGGAGAAGGGGATGGCGTGGGCTCCGAACCAGACTTTGGATAGGAGCATAGAGTTGGCAAGAACAACCCTGCCAGTGAGGGTAGTAGGGTGGGCTCTGAGAGAGGCAATTCGCTTCATCACGTTGTCCAGTATATGGCACTCCATTACTGCTGACGCGTATCCTCCTGCCTCCAACCACACGCCCAGATGGCGTACCAGTCCTATGGTAGGTCGTAGCACAAAGGGGAGCACCAGTGGAGCGGTGTGTTTTGAGTTAGTAAGGCGTGGACTTGGGCGAGCAGATGGGCTGGGTTGGGAACTACTTGCTGGGGCCCAGCAGTTCTGAAACCGACCAAGGAGGATGATTTCGGTTTTGGAGGCGTTTAGTGCCGCGTTGCTTACCCGGGAATATTCCTGGATGAGGGCTTCAAGCGCGCGTGCATCTTTGTTATTAGACACCCCCACCACGCAATCATCTGCAAATGCCATCATCTTGACTGGGGTTTGGCCTGGCACATGGACCCCAGTGAGTTGGGCATTCACATTTCGCAGTAGTGGGTCAAGGCTGAAGTTGTATAAGAGTGAGCTCAGGGGGTCCCCTTGTCGCAGGCCCCTTTGAGGACGGACTACTTCCGTTAGGAAACCTGGGCCGCGCACTGCCATTGTTGCAGATTCCGTGAGCAGCATCACCCAGTTAATGAAGCGGGGAGGTAGGCGGAATTGTTGGAGGCAGGCCCTAAGGTATTCCCAGTTTACTCTATCATAGGCCTTTTGTTGGTCCAAGAATACAAGTGCCCCAGAGGCTGTGGACTGACACACATTAGCCACAGAGTGCACGTTATCCCAAATCGACCTTCTGGGGATGAAACCAAATTGTTCTGGAGAGATGGTGGCAGATGCTACAGTCCCTAAACGGTTAGCCATGATTTTTGTTAAAATTTTGGTGTCTGTGTTTGTTAGAGAAATGGGGCGCCAGTTGGCTAAGTCTAGCCTATCCCCTTTCTTTTTTTATTACTAGATGGTCCAACCTATCCCCTTTCTTGAAGAGTGTGACTGTAAAGGCCTCATGTCCTCCTGGTAGGAGGCGCGTTTCCAACAGGCTTTGGTTGAGTGAGGCTAGCAGCAATGGGGATATATATTTAAAATAATTTTTGTAGAACTCATATGGAATGCCATCTGGGCCTGGGCATTTTCGGTTTGGCGCACCGCGAATGGTAGTCCATAATTCGTTCAGAGTAATTAAATTCATTATTTCTGGGTATCGGAAAATGGTGCAGATATGAGCTCTGTCAAGAAATTCCGCCATTTCGGCTGGCTGAATTGGTTCAGCTCGGTATAACTCGGAGTAATATCTTTGCATTTTGATTGCCACTTTGGCCAGTGTGTCCACAATAGAAGTATCTGATCTTTGCACCTGTGTGCAGGCCACACTCTGGCGTGGTGCAAAAAATTTTTTGAAGAAGTATGCGGTGCACTTGTCGCCTTTAGTGATGCATGTGGCCCTGTATTGGACACAAACCCGATGTTTGTGTTGCCTTTCAAGTGCGGTGAGGTGGGATGCTGCCTCCGCCTACTTCTGGCCCCATGCAGGGCTATATCCTGAGGCTGGAATGTTGGACTCCAAGTGGGCCAATTCCGCCAGTGCACGCAATATAACCACCAATGTGGCTCGTGAGCATCTGGATGAGAGATGGTGATAGTGGCGGATGGTGTCTTCTTTGAAAGTTGCCCATGTGGAAATGGGGTCCGCGCAAAACGGTGCAACAAATGATTTTTCCAAAGTTGCCTCTTCCACCCATGTGGAAAATCCTGGCGACGCAAGCTCTGGAAAGCAGATTTTGCACCAAAGTGGGGCCTTTGCAACTGTGATGGGTAAGTGGTATGTTATCGAGACCAGTTGGTGGTCAGAGAATTCCATTTTTGTTGTTTTGAAGTGGGAGATGTGGGTTGGAATTTCGCCAGCGCTAGAATAAGGTCAATGCGAGTCATGGACCTTAATTGGCCGTTGTGGATGTGGGGACGTGTCATGTTTTTGAGCAGTGGGGCATGTCACGGCAGCGCATCCATTAACCCAAGGGTGGCTTTTAGAACGCGTAGTTCTACGTGAACCTGTGGGGCGTGGGGTGAGGGCGGCCACCGGTCCATTGGTGAGGTTAGCCAACAGTTCATGTCGCCAATTAGGAAAGAATCGGGGGGTAGCGGGAGGGATTTGACCAATGAGAAAAATTCCTGACGCTCTTGTGCACCGTTTGGGGCGTAAATGTTGACAACTGTGTGTGCAACATTGGCCCATGAGAAGGTGACAATGAGCACTCGGTCATTTAGGAATGTTTCTGAAGATGTAAATTTGAAAAAGTTGTTTTTCTGAATTAGCACCCCACAGTGCTTTGACCAAAAGGATAGGGATGGTAGGAGCATTTTTTTCCAAGCTTCCTTGGAACCTCATGGACAGTGGGTTTCCTGGATGGCCAGGATATCCATGGGTAAATTATTTTGTAAAAAACTCAGTTTCCTAGCCCAGGATGGGGAGGCCTTGAGTCCGGCGATATTCAGCATCCCTAGAGTGAAGGTTTCCCCCATTGCACCTCAGGTGCGAGGGGGTGGGCCCCCTGGCCCACCAGCCTCTTCCAGGTCCCCACAGGCTTTCACAGCAGCATGGGTACTAGCAGCAACGCTATCAGGGTTTTTGTTAATTTTTGTGGAAAGAGTCATGTTGGCTTTGGCCTTCGCTTTTTGTTTTCCCGACGTCAGACGAATTTTTTTGCGGTGCGGATAAGTTTGGTGCACCGTCAAGTGGGGCAAAAAAAATTTTTTCGGTTGGGATAGGTCCCAAGTCAGTTTTGACTGGGGCTTGGGTGCAGCAATTGGGTGAGTATAAATCTCCCATCAGATCCTCAGATTGAGTGGCCCATTCAGCATGGGCCTCCCAATCTGATTGGGTGATGGATTCCCGAGTTGCTTCCGCCACAAAGGTCTCCATATCCTCCTGGCGTTGTGAGTGTGGGATGGTGGTGGTGACCTTGGCCACTTCCTTGGCCGCAGTCCTATGGACCTGCTTGGCCTTCTTCCACTCCTGCAGGGAGATGGGCTTTACCAATAGGTAGCAGCCTTATGCTCCCCACGGGAAAGCCTCTTTGGTGCTTGCGGTTGGTTCATAGTGCGCCTCTCCGCTGGCCATGGCCACCGAGAGGTGCTCTTGGAATGTAATGCCCTCTTTGATAGGGCATGTGTGTGCCTTATGGCCGAATGCATCACAGTGGGTGCAAATGGGGGGCGCGCTGTCCACGGTTACCCGGAATGGGTGGGTGGTGTGCCCTGCGATGTCAATAAAGGTGGAGTGCGGGATCTGGGTTAGGTCCTTCGCGATCTCCTCAGTTGGGGTCAGAACTGCGATGGCTTTGCCGGTGCACAGGTGTGGCATCAGCGTGAAATGTTGCATTTCGAAAGATTGTATTTCGCCATATATGGTGAGACCATCTTTCAGGTGTTGCTCCAAAATGTCACGTTTTACCATAGTAGGCAAAAAGTCAAATGTGAGGAAAATTTGGTTTGATTTTGTCCATCTGGTGCATTTAGTTTCAATGACCCATTGCCCTTCGGGGAGGTCGACCACTACGCGCACCGCTGCAGCCTCATCTGCTGCTATTTTGCTTTCAAAACCTAGGTTCAGCCAACCGCGCAACATGGAGTGAGGTGCAACATACACCGCGGTCGGGAAAATTTTGTGTACATCTTCACAAAATTTTTCCCATAGGGCCGTTTTTTGGATGTCCAGATACACATGGACACTGAATTCCACCGACGAAAGTGGCTGGGAATGTGGCGTGTTGATGTACTGGTTGCATCGTGCTTGCCACATGAGTATCTCCGGGGAAATTGTGACCACCAGTTTTTTTAGATTTTTTTCTATTCTGCCAGATTCTCCGGGGCATTTTCAAATGTTAGAGGCCGCGGGCCTTCTGCCTGCTCCTCTTGCCTTGCTTGCCCAACTGCTCCCAGACATGGGCGCAGACTAATCCCCTCTATGAGATTATCAAACTAGATTTAGTCTTGAATTGAATGGGTTGCAAAAGTGTTTGCAACGAGAAAGAAAAGTTTCCAGAACACCTGATTTTTATCAACTATCAGATGCCCTTTTTTCATCAGCAACTCTGCCCGACAAGATCTTAAGCATTCACCCAGATTGATCCCTGATGGATCTGACCAAGCGAATTCCTAAATTCCCCCAAACATAGTTATCCTGAAATCAGGGTCAACTGATATCCAATTAACCTTACATTAGGGAATATCCCCTAGCAATCCCTGGTAATCTAGCCAGCTGGGAATATGAGCAAAAATCTCAACAAATCCCCCTCTTTTTAGATTTCCAGTTGAAAAGGATCAGGGAAGGAGAACACCAGTTCAGACACCCAGTCAAATACTTCATTTGTTCAAGTGGAGTATGATCACCAGTACTCAACGCTGCTTGGGTCGACCTTTGGCATGCGGCTCTCTTCTTTTCCTCCTCACTACCACCTACTCTGAGTTTGGTCCCCATGACCTTCTGCCATGCTGGGCTGATCAATTTACTCATGACGATATTAATCACAGGATCTGGTTTTCCCACTTTCAGGGCATATGACCCACTGTCATATTCAGGCTTCATGGTCTCGCATCCTCAATTTCCTGATTTTCTCTTCATCCTTGACAGGAGATTCTTGCCATTAATGTTCATAAAACACTCAAATAAGAATGCATTTACGTACGCCCTTGTAATTTTTTTCTCATAACCTCTTGGCTTGTATCATTCTTAATTCTTCTCTGGAGAGCTTATCTCATTAATTTTGTAATTAATTTCTCTAAAAATGGAGCTTAACTAATTCCAGAGTGCATATTGTCAACTATCATATAAGTCTGAAATCCCCCTCTCATCCAGCTCATATGTCAAATTATGAGTCATGGTACCAACAGCTGCTCAATAGTTTGTCTGATCAAGATCTTTGGTTCTTCCAGTGGATGAGTCGGTCTGCATGATGGACCTTTTCTATGGTCCTTCCAGGACTCATACTCCTAGTCTATTACCAGTGGCTAGCCCTTCTGTGGAATTACCAGAAATGGTAACTAACTCTGCTGAAACCAGGTTAGCGATCATCTCAAACAACCTACAGTCAATTCTTCCTCTGTCATTAATTCCAGAGTTGATTTAAAGACTCTCCTGGATTTGGCTCCTTTCACATATACTCTTAACATCATCGTTGAACATCCTGAAGTAATGCCCTTCACTTTTGATCGTTCATTCCTTGCCAGATCGGACTTCCTTCTGGAGTTCCTATTCTGACTCAATCAATATTACAAGCCATCTGTCTTGGCCACTGAACTCACCATTGGCAACAGCATATATTTTTGAACTCCCCTATGCAGAATTAAAGGTATAAGCCACCGAGGCTTTATCCATAGCTCTGAATTCTTTTGATCTTGAAAACATCCTAGATTAGGATATTGCAGATTATGCTCTTCACTTTTCCAGCTAAGTTCTTCAAAGTTGGTCCATGAAGCTTCCAGCCTCTCCTAGTTTCCAACACACTTTCTGCTTCAGCTTCCTAGAATCTCATAGTCATTGCTTACAGGTTGCCATTTGCTTTTTTCATGACTATCTCATTTCTGGCGCATCCCATCAGTATCTTCCACTAATGGCTTTGATAGGGGGCATGATTCAACAACCCCTGTCAAGTATTCCTTGTTTGTTGCCAGCCCATATGTCCAGTGTTCTTGATGAAGCCCATCTGCAAGTGCTTAAGTCCAATCTTTTGGCTCTGGTACCATATCAGGACACTTGGGGTTATTCACTGACTGCCTCTTCTTGTACTGTTGCTTCCCTCCCCGCTCTAGGGTATCTCATTTGGCTTCTTATGAAATCTCACTTTCCCTTCCCCTAGTCACTTTCTCACAGGGATCTGCATCCACTTAACAAAACTGGTTTTGTGTAGGTATAGCCCTCACTAGCATCCAATCTCACATAGATTTTAACAGGTTATTCACTCCTACTACGATCCATGTTCCATCCCACAAGAGGTGAAATAGGCGGAATCACCCCCAAATTGAGGATAATCAATAGAAAATAAAAATTAAAAAAATATATTGGTTTTCTCTGCGTTTTTATAATTGTTTCTACCATATTTTTCTCAATCTTTTATTTTTTGTCTTCTTTTCATGGGACTAGACATTGATTTGGTTCAGCGGTCCATCTTTTCATTTTATTCCCCCAAACTGGATCCTAGGTATACTTAGACCTACCAGTTTTCTATGGTTCAGAGGTCTTACTTTTTTAAGACTTAACCATCTATATTGGTTCAGGGGTCCATTTTTCGGACTTGACCAGATCATTAGGACATAACCAACCAAATGGTTTTGTGGTCCTTTGGGAATTCTATTTTTATTATTTACTTTTCTCAATCCATTTCTTTAAATACTTAGCATGGACTCAATTTACTACCCTTCCATCTAAGAGGTTCTTGATGGAGTAGGCGTCTGTTGACGTCTTGGAAATAATCTCAAATGGACCTGACCACTATGCATCCAGCTTGTTTCTTGTCCCTAAACCATGCATATCGCAATAGTCAACTCTTTCACCTATTAGGTATTCAGATAAGGCTGGTCAGCTCTTATCATCCGTCATTTTCGTTCATATCCTTTTCTTTAAAGTCATATTGGATGCTTACAATTGAATTTTGATCAGGATATTTGTTAATCAGTTCAGGTACTTCTTGGCACTCATCCCCGATGCTGGTTCCACGACCAAATATAATATCAGCAGAAAAGCGGCCTTTCTCCCATATAGCAACTCAAATGGCGTTTTCCCATAGCCGTATGATGACTGATATTGTAGGCAAACATCACCAAACTCAGGTACATTACCCATGCAGAAGTTCTTCCTGCAAACAGCTTCCTCAGTGTTGCGGCCAGCGTTCCACTCACTCATTCTACCAGTACGTTCATCTCTGGATTGTAGGGTACAGACACAACTCCTCAGATCCCCATTATCTCATACAACCACAAATCACATGAGATGTGAAGTTTGTCCCATTATCGCTAAGCAGGTCCTGTGGGCATCCCTGTTGGTATATTACTTAATCCAGGATGAACTTCATGGTTCTGGTAGCATCTACTTTCACCAGGGCCTTCATCTTGACCCATCATGTCAGATGATCAATTGCAACTATTATGTACTTGACTCCCCCTGTGCACATCATCAGCGGTCCCATCACATCAATGGACACCATATGTCAAACAAATCCAGGGTGGACCAGTCAGTATCCAGTCATATACTTATGTGGCTTGTGCAACTGGCACTCCACACAATAAACTAGATAGTTGGCAACATCATAGTTGATTGGCTCATAGTAGTACTGGAATGTATGATTGGTCATTTTGCTCAAGCCTACATGCCCAAAACCTTATAAGTGGCTTGAACAATAGCTTCTCTTTCTGACGGCTTTGGGAATAGTATCACTTCCCATCGGTCATCTTAAAATCTTGTCCATCTATTGTCTCGGTGTTTTCCATCACTTTTTGAAGTGCACCTTGGATTTCTCAGGGCTCATTCCCAATTTCTTCATCAACCATTCTCTGGAAAAATTCATCTGACTGCTGGTATACCATCAAAATCATTGGTAACTGCAATAAGCCATCCACATTCTGATAAGAAGCCCCCACTTAGTAAACATTCTCATAATCATAATCCTGTAACTTTAATGCCCATTGGGCCAGTAATTCTCTTGATTCTCGCAAATTGTGAAGCCAATGCAATGAGGAGGGTCCGTCACCACTTTGAAGTGCGTTCCATAGATGTACACCCAAAACTGTTTACAGGTATAAATT